>ML400535.1:0-11414 GCA_005239525.1 Nicotiana knightiana | reverse complement strand
GGGGGGGGGGAGGGTCCGATCTTCTGATTTAGGGTTAAGGGGAAGGGGAGTTTTAAGGAGGGGAGAGGGTAATTGGGCCAGGCGGGTTGGATTGTGTATTTGGATGGTGTGGGTATTTGAGACATTGGGCCACCAATTTTTTGGGCCCAAATTAATGTGCAATGGAGGCAAACCTAGCTCTTTCTTTTCTTTTCAATATCATATTTTTGCAAACTCGAGCCATTTTAAACTCAAACTTTAATTGAATCTAATTTTTATATGGCTAGCCTATTTATTTATTTTACCTAATGATGGACTAATGTAACTAATTAATTAATTAACCTAAGAATGTAATTTTTGATTTTTAGTTATTTAAAAGATGTATTTAACAATGTAATTACGTCCTAAAAATGCAATTTAAAATCTAACAGGCTATGAAATTAAGATTCGAACATCTTTTTAATGATTTTTATGATTTTAAAACAACTTTAAATACGCATGAACAACTCTAAACTATTTTGAAATATTTTTAGGAGTGATTTGCATTAGGGAAAAAGTTAGGTGCTCACATCTGCCCCTCTTTGCTCGGGAACACGAAGAGTTTTCGGGCAAAGATAAAGCGAGCAATCATAAATAATTTCTTACCCGTTTGATACTCCATGGGAAGCATTTTGGAAAAGTTTGACTGTACCTTGCTTCAGAGGTTGCCTACATATTCTTGGCTATAAAGGAATAAGGTCAGTGTAGCTCTGGAAGTTTTGATAGCTGAGACTACCGAGAAGCTGCGATTTCACTGCTGCTGAGCTCCTTATTACAACAAAGTCAAAATGAAAAAGACTAACTAAGCCTATCAGCTACAAGTTACAAGATTCCTATCTATGAGTCTTCTGAAACTTGATCTTGAGTCTTGGCCGGTTCTTCATGCAGACTTTGATCTGAACCTTGATGCTTGCTAGATGTAGATGCTAGTTCATTCTTCTTCGGCTTTTTAGTATCAAGACGGGACATGCAAAGCTTGTGACTTCAGTCATGTCTTGAGCGGTCCATATCTTTTCTCCGCTTCTGCACTTTGGATTCACTTCTTTTCTTTTCTTTTATTTGGATTGAGACTTCTTCTTTTTGTCATCTCAGAGTGTCGACTTGCATTCTTGAGGCGAGCTTCTGCTACTTCTAACTTGAATTGAATTTTGAAATGACTTCCCTCGTTCTCCAGGTGGGCGCCTGCTACTGATTTGAATTTTGAAGTAACTCTGAAATGAATTCCCTCGTTCTCCAAGTGGGCGCCAGCTACTACAGCAAAACAGACAAAACCAAAGAAGCTTTTCTTCCCCATTTTACACTAGGAAGATTTGTGATTGTTAGCAGAGCTATAAATCACCTATGCTATTGATGAAGGATGCAATGATGAGAGTAAAACTAAATACTTGACTAGGATGTGCATCTCCTATGAGTAAAACTAAAAACTTAAACTAGGAATTGCATCTCCTAGGAGCAAAACTGACAAACTTAGAGTAGGAAGTGCGTCTCCTAAAAAGAGTATAATGAAAATGACTCAAACTAGGAAGTGCGTCTCCTAGAGGTGAGGCTTGAATGACTCAAACTAATAAGTGTGTCTCCTAGATGAAATTAAACGATCAAAACTTGGAAGTGCGCCTCCTAAGGGTAGAATTTTCACTTTAGGAAGTGCGTCTCCTAAAAAAAAATATAACTTGAAAGACCCAGACTAGGAAGCGCGTCTCCTAGGGGTAAAATCTCAGTGACTCAAACTAGGAAGTGCATCTCCTAGGGATGAACTTAAATGACCCAAATTAGGAAGTGCGTCTCCTAGGGGTGAAATCTCAATTTAGAAAGTGCATCTCCTAGAAAGTACAACCTGAAAGACCCAGACTAGGAAGCGCGTCTCCTAGGGGTAAAATCTCAGTGACTCAAACTAGGAAGTGCATCTCCTAGGGATGAACTTAAATGACCCAAATTAGGAAGTGCGTCTCCTAGGGGTGAAATCTCAATTTAGAAAGTGCGTCTCCTAGAAAGTACAACCTGAAAGACCCAGACTAGGAAGTGCGTCTCCTAGGGGTAAAATTTTAATTTAGGAAGTGCGTCTCCTAAAAAATATAACTTGAAAGACTCAGACTAGGAAGTGCGTCTCCTAGGGGTGAAACTTGAATGAACCAAACTAGGAAGTGCGTCTCCTAGGAGTGAAATCTAAATTTAGGAAGTACGTCTCCTAAAAGTATATCCTGAAAAACCCAGACTAGGAAGTGCGTATCCTAGGGGCGAAACTTCAATGACTCAAACTAGGAAGTGCGTCTCCTAGGGATGAACTTAAATGACTAAAACTAGGAAGTGCGTCTCCTAGGGATGGACTTAAATGACCTAAACTAGGAAATGCATCTCCTAGGGGTGAAATATCAATTTAGGAAGTGCGTCTCCTAAAAAGTATATCCTGAAAGACCCAGACTAGGAAGTGCGTCTCCTAGGGATGAAATCTCAATTTAGGAAGTGCGTCTCCTAAAAAGTATATCCTTAAAGACCCAGACTAGGAAGTGCGTCTCCTAGGAGTGAAATTTCAATGACTTAACAAGGAAATGCATCTTCCAGGGATGAACTTAAATGACCCAAACTAGGAAGTGCATCTCCTAGGGGTGAAATCTCAATTTAGGAAGTACGTCTCCTAAAAGAATAACGTGAAAGACCCAGATTAGGAAGTGCGTCCCCTACGGGTGAAAGTTGAATGAACTAAACTAGGAAGTGCGTCTCCTAGGGGTGAAATATCAATTTAGGAAGTGCGTCTCCTAAAAAGTATAACTTGGAAGACTCAGACTAGGAAGTGCGTCTCCTAGATGTGAGACTGATATTGAGGAAAACTATAAACTAAGATTGACAAAGTAAAATTGACACTATTCTCCAGGAGGGAGTCGGGACCCTGAACTCAAGGAAAACTAATGATTACCAACTTAACAAAATTGAAAACTGACCCTATTCTCCAAGCGGGACTCCTGAACTCAAGGAAAGCCAAAGATTCCTCTCAACTAGGGAAAATGCCTAGGAGGTATGGTTCTTCTTAATTAGGGAAAATGCCTAGGAGGTGTGATCTTCTCAATATTTCTTTGCGTAAGCAAAATTGGGGGCATTACACCGGAAAAATTCAAGCTTCCAAGCTTTGATTGGACATAGTCTTCATCCCTGTTTCAAACAAAGAAAACTTGTGAGTTTAAAACATGGTGGTTGGTTTGTGGCCTTGACCTTGAAGGCGACTGCTTCTGCACTTGCCATGATAACTTTGATTTCAACTTGGAAGACCTTGCATGTTATTAACTAACCATTTTTTGTCAACCCTTATCACAGAAAATACCTTCGATCCATTCGAGCCCAATATCCTCTATCTGTTGCACTTTGCTCATGAATTGACATTTACCGAACCTTTGCATTTCACATGAATCCCAAAGCATTTTGATTGTTACCAACTCAGTACATATTCTGTTCTTTCCTGACTTATGTCGCTTTGTTATGCTAGCCAGATTCCGCTTTGTGCAATTAGAAAGCTGGTACAAATTTTGAAGTCATTTCTCACTTGTTCTGACCAAATGGACTCAAAAAGAGGATGTGAACAAATCAAGAGGAACAAAGTAAGGGACAATGGAAAAAGATGATATCTAGCAAGAAAATTACAAAGTAGAAACTTATCATATATGGATACTAACTGTAATGACCATGACATGCACTTTTGGATTACGTGGCCTAATCTGTCAAGCAAGTCTAATGTTCAACTCTTGTTGTACCTCTAAGCCGTGAAACTGGGCTTCAATGCGCCGATTATCCTATTTGATTCACGGTCCTTATTCGACTTGCAGTGCCCAAAGGGTTTTCACCATCAAGCCTCTCTCATTTTTCTTTCTCTCAACTCACCGCTGTCTTATGGTGCATGTGAAGGTTTTCACCGATAAGACTCTCTCATCCTGTTCTTTTCTTCTTATTTCCTTTGATTCTGCAGATGACAAGGCATTGACTCATCTTCTTTTTTGCTGGTACCACCACAGTGGGACTGCACAATTCATTGGCCTCTCCTCAGAGTGTGGTATTAACAACAATGTTGTTCAATATCCTGAGGATTGATCAATGGACTGGAGCAGACCTCCTCACACACACACCATTCAAATATGAACACAAAAAACCCAATACCATATTCGATATTCACAAGCAACAAACCAGAAAAATCAAAAAAGAGATGCTATTCAAAAATGCATCACACACCTCATGCTTCAGCCCTACACATGCTACTAGAACCCACAAGAACCTAAGAGCAGAAACAGAAGCAAACCCTTCCCTCATGCAACACAAAAACATGTCTGCAAACAGCAGAAACAGAAACCTGGGCAGAAATGTCCTTTCATCCTCTAACTCTGGTTTCTTTTTTGCAGGTTCCATTAAATCTTTGATGCTCACTCAATTGGTGTACTCACAGAGTGTGGTATTAGCATCCATGATGCTCATTCTTCTGAAAGTATATCAACTGAGTGCAACAACAGTTCGAGCTGCAGAGCTCTGCAATTTCAGCAGTTGCGTATACTGTTTCTGGACCTACCAATCCCCTGCATACCAAGCATGCCACACTTATACACAGGGGCTCAAAAAAATACACCATTAACACAACAAAGGAAGCAGCAGTTTCAAGTGTAACTGCCCCTGCAATCAGCTTATCAGCATGGCAAGAATTAAATTGCCGCAATTCGTTGCCCAGATGCAGTGACCCACTTAATATCAACCATCAGTGCTTCAACCTCCTCAAAAATCTGACAAATGTTGTACTACAAACACATCAATTCCATCAAACCCCCAGCAATCACAACCCAAATCCCTTTGTCCACAACCTCAGTTCCCAAGATGCTCCCAGAAAACACAAGAACCTGGGAGCAGAACTCCCACAAAGTTGTCAAACACCACCCTCATTTTTCTCAAACAACCCCAGTCTCCAAGTTCTCTACACCAGTGCTCCCAGTACACACAAGAACCTGGGAGCAAAAACCTTTTTACTAACATGTTTGCTTCTTTTTGCAAGTACTAGGGATAGGTACAAAATATTGAGGCAATTGCAAGGAGTGGTATTAGAAATTTATATGCTCAATCTCCTGCAATTGTATCAATCTTTTTGGACCTGTCAAAACTTTCTTGCTAGAAATTGCAGGAACCATCACATGCTAAACTTCAGTGACAATAGCAGTATAAACATCATTGAAGATGCACAGGGAACAATTATGAAAACAGACAACCACCACAGTAGTCCAAGCTATCAGCAACTACTCCCTCATCTGTCAACACCCCTGCAGCAGGCCAAGTAAATCCTCACATGCACAGGTACAACAACATATCTATAGGGGATCAGACCTAGTTCACCTGCCCAACACTACCCCCATTTCTCAGCAAAAAAATAGCACATTTTGCATAAGCTTCAGCATCAGGCACCTACAAGTACAAGTTGTGTACTTAAAGCTCCACTAGATGCAAAAAATAGTCCACTGCTTACCCTTTTCTGTCAGCAGTAAGAGACAACAGTTGTCACTCTGTCCACTTTCAAGGATCCTTTTGAAAGGTATCTTCAACCTGGCTTTCCTTGACGCCAATGTCAAAGCGATATTGAAGATATCCCCCATCACTTACACATGTTTTTTTCCAGGCCCCATAGGGAACTTCTACAGTTTTATTAGATGTAGAACTTGTTGTATATGGAAGATGGATTCCCATTTAATTTATTTAGTAGAATTAGGTTCACTTGTGCATTTTTGTATAGTTGACCTAGTTTTACTTCAATCTGATTTTTTACATCCAATTGACTATCAATGTTTGATAACCAATTGGAACATCAACATAGGTCTAACTCATCATAGCTTTCAAGAATCACTTGGTTGTCAAGTATGGATGACCAGGTGCTCATGTACCATAGTTTTAGAGGTCAGGTTTATGTCCCCCTCGTCTGTTGTACTTTACTTACTATATATGAAAATCAGTCCTAGGCACAATGCATAGTGGAATCGACCAAAAAAAAAAAAAGGCATTGACCATAGTAAGAACATCATATGCTCCTGGCATATCTAGCCCGACACTTCAAAAATTATTTGGGAGGTCTTTTTTTTTGGGCTGTAATGTGGCTTTTGGACAGGGTTAGAAAGAAAAGATATCATAAAGGCTCAAATTAAACCTAAGACAAAATGAGGTATAACTTTACAACTTTTGGAACCGTCTTTTATAGAAAATAAAACTTCTGCCCCAGTTTCTTTTGAAGTGAGGAACTTTAGAACTTTTGACTTGGTGTGACTGAACCTTAAGGCTGCCTACGTATCTTGTTGATACAAGAATCAGGTCGAACGTAGTTCAAAATAATGCTTTTTGTTCATTTCCTTCTTCTCACTTTTTTTTTCTTTTCTCTTTTTTTCTTTTCCCTTTCGGGGTGAACTTTCTAAAACAAAACTTATGGGGGTATGATTATTTTTTGATTTTTTCGAATTTTTTAAATGACACTAACTTGATTCCAAAAGAGGGGAGGTAAAAAAAATCAGCACAGGCTCCAAAGGGTACCAAATGTCAAGTACAACACATGCAACTTGAGGATGAAAAATGAAGATCATGCACGATATTTCTTTTGCGGCTTCGACATTGATATCTCAGATACGCCTTCTGCCCTTTTTAGTGCCTTTTCAAGTACAGAGCTCTTGTTGGATGATTTCTTCTTTGCAATGGATATCGTTTGTTAGTTTGGAGCAAACTCCCCTGGCTTTATCTTGTAACTTGAGATGCACTTGAACTCAAAGTTGCTCATTTCAAATTGTCTGAGATGCACTCTCCTGTAACAAATTCTTGTTATCCTATTAACTTCCCAAATTATCTGCCCTAGTTTCACACAGTTCGGGCTTTAAATGATCTCAAAATGTCCAAATCAGTACTTATTTCCCTCAAATGTCCCTATCATCTTCAAAATTGTTTCATTGCTTCATGATTAGACTAACTTTTAAGACCAGACTGAGAATTACGCGTGCATGTCATGTCATATCACTAGAGTCAACATGAAAAGAACTATAAAAGGAAAAGAGAACTAAACAAAAAACGACTAGAAATAACAGAAAATGGGAAATTGCATTAGACAGACGGTGAAAGGGTTTGAACAACAAAACAAGCAAAATACACTGGGTTACAACCTAGGAAAAACTAGATAACACTAAACGAGTTACTACGACTAAACGAACTAGGAAAAATAAAAGGATAGAAGGGTTTGAGTCACAAGACAATATCCGGATTACAACCTTGAAATAACCCGGACAACAAAAATGACAACAAAATAAACCACCAAGACTCCTCCCCGGCTAGCTAAGAAAGGAGCGTCTTTCCAATTACCAAGCTCCACATCTTAACCACTGAGTTCCACATCAATATTACAAGGACCATTAACAATTTCAATTGCATTGACCTCATCAAATAGATTTTGGGTCCCTTTAGCCGACTCGTTCTTAAGATCAACTTCTGGAACCGAGACTGATAGCGCTGAAAACTTTGCGGCAAGTGGCCCCCCAAGGAGCTCAGAAGAGTTCTCATATTCCTTTTCAACACAAATCATTCCCACCATATGCATGTCATTATGAGCAGGCAATGGACTTTGGCTGGTATTCGCTGCATCTGGATTTTGCACAGTAAGGTCACCTGCATCAATAAGCTTCTAGACTACTCTTTTAGACGCCAACATTTTTCTATGTTGTGCCCCGGGGCATTAGAGCAATATGCGCATCTTTGAGAATAATCAAATTTCTTTGGAAGGGGGTTCAAAATTCTTATCTGAGTTGGCTTCAACATGTACAATTGCCTCAACCTTTGGAACAGACTGGCATATGATTCTCCAATAGGAGTGAAAGACTTTTTTCTTTGCTGTTGTCTTCTCATTTTGTACTCCGGCCTTGGTTGGAACCTCTTTCGGGTAGGTGGTTGATATAATTGTAAAGGTGGGTAAGAAATTTGTGGAGGATGTGCAAGCCGTTGCGGGTCTCGTGGGTGTGGAGCATATGGATGTGCATTGTGGATAGAGTACTGGGAAGGTGAGGTATGACTTTGGGTAATTTGTGGTGGAAAGTAGCATTGAGGAGGGCTATCTGAAGTACGAGGATATTCATGGGGTCGGTATTGAGGCTGAATATGTTGAGCAAGAATGCCCACTGGATCCTGTCATTGGCGGGGCTCATTAAAATCTTTTATATCAATCGGAGGACTGACCCGAGCAACTTGTTCGTTCCATCTGAGCCAAAACTCCCTAAAACTTTCCTCGAGTTTCTTTCCCATCAGAGATAGGGAGGAGCGGTCTGGGATAATGTCTACATTGTACTGATAGTATCGAACAAAATCTTGAGCCATGTCACCCCATGCATGCCACTTACTGACATCTTGACGAGTATACCACTCCAAGGCTACCCTACTCAAACTCTCACAGAAATACGCACTCAACAATTCATCTTTCCCGGAAACACTTCTTATTTCACTGCAATAATCCCTCAGATGGGCTACTGGATCTCCATGCCTATCATACAAGTTAAACTTTGGCATTTTGAACCCCGCAGGAAGATGAATATCCAGAAACATACATAAGTCGTTTAAGACATGTTATTTCCCAACCCTTGCATGTTCTTTAAGGACTGTTCTATACATTTAAGCTTTCTGGATATCTCATATCGCTCTTCTTTCCTTATGAACTTTTCATTCTCAACATAAGGCTCATTCCGAGAGCTAGGATTATATGAGTCTGGGACCTGGCGGTCCAACTCTAAGGAGTAGTACTGGGTATCAAGAGGTTTGAACTGGTGTTCACTGTTGGATCTATGAAAGAAAGGTTGTTGGGAAGTTGTGATAGTTGGGATAGTGGATGTGACAGGAGGGCTATTTTTGGGAACTATAGTTGGAGGACGAACGATGGATCTACTAGGGAGGTTAGGAAAACTATGATAAGCGGGAAAATCTGGAGAATATGGTGGATCATTTGACACTATGACCGGAGCTTGGGTAAGGGTAGCATCTAGGAAGCTAGGTGGCGGCGGGGTGGTGCCTTCCCAGTCATCCAAGCTTGATACATGTATGCCATGTGTTGTCTCAAAATCCTTACCTCTCCAACCAACCCAATGTATTGCTCAACCAATTGCTTTTGGGCACAAATATCAACCAACTTAATCCCATTGTCGTCTGCCATTGCCCTTAGATTTTGTGTTGTAGGGATGAGTTACCAGTTTAAGAACCACAAATGAACCACCCTTCGACTCAATGAAGATAACAAAGAGGAACAAAATGAAGTCATCACGTTAGCATTAGAGCATTTAACATAAAAAAATCTCACATTATGTGAAATGCACATAATCACAATCATCGGTTCTAACTGACCTCGAGGGTGCGAAGTCAATTTGGCATCATCCCAATTTTACTTCTCTTGCCCTTATCTTCTTCATTTTCTCTCTTCTGCTCTTTGATTTGTTCATTTTCTTTCTGATATCACTCTTTTCTTTCTTCTCATTTCTCACTACCATTACGTCATTTTTTTCCTTTTTTTTCTTTTTCCTTTTTGTTCTTTTTTCTTTTAATTTCAAGAACGATTCGATCGAACCCTATGTAGGTTGCCTACGTATCATGTGGAGACATAAATCAGATCTTGCGTAGTTCGGGCAGAGCGAAAATAAAGTAAATAAACTAACTTTTTTTTGGATTTTTTTTTGGTAATTTCCGAAAGAAAGACTTATAAAGAAGAAAGAAAATATGGGTTTCAATTTTTTTAAAGCATTTTAAAAAGAAAAACTTCTAAAGAAAGAAAAATATATATTTTTGAATTTCGACTCTTTTTTTTGGATTTTCGGACTTTTATGTTAAAATTATGAAAGAAAGATTTCCGAAGAAAAAAAAAGATTGGGGTCTCAAAGAAAGACTTTTCTAAAGAATGACATAAAAGAAAATATTTTTAGATTTTGAAAGTTGGGGCCGGAACCGATGAGGTTTGCCTACGTATCTCACATCCAATGAGAATCAGACCCGTGTAGTTTTATCAGTTTTGACGGAACTAGGGAAACATGACTTTTGAAACATTGGCTTAATTTCTTTCTCTTTTTAAAAATTTTTTTTGGTAGAGTTTCAAAATTTTCAAATACCTAACTCTCATTCTTGTTTTTTATTTATTTATATTTTCTTTCCCTATTCTAGAACCCGGTCAACACGCAAGACGAAACAAATAACTATGCAAGTAGCACGTAAAATGCATCAGGATGACCTTTTAATTTGGGTACACCTGTCCTAGACAAACCCAACCCTGTGTTGAGTCCCCAAAGTCAAATGCACGTGATGCAAACAAAACGTTTCTACTAGGGATCCGGCATGAGGCTATATCATTCTAGGTTTGAACCCTTGGGTGTATTGTTCTAGACCTGGCTTACCCGAGCGGACAACTCGAGCCGAGGGGGGCAGCGTGCCGGGAATATAGAAGCTTCACCGGCTTTGCAACTTGTCCGAACCTCGTTCTAAAATTAGGATATGACTCTAACAGAAAAGAAGCCACACGAAGCGCACACTTCCCAGAAGATTTATAAGACTCGGAGAGAAGAATGGTTTTCGTAACAGTTTATATACAGTTCACATAATATCACACCGGTAAAAAGCGGCATTTAGCACATTAGGCTCAAACACGCAAAAATCAGATAATAAAACAAAGTCAAGTATCACAGTCATTCTAAGCTCGAATTCTGAATCCTGAACCAGAAAATCTGGGTTCTTATCCCCAGCGGAGTAGCCAAAGCTGTCACACCTCCTTTTTTCATAGGGGATTAGGGAGTTTTTCCAATTTAAGTGACACTAATCGAAATGAGATTATTTATTTATTCAGAGTTGCCACTTGGAATAATTTATGGTGTCCCAAGTCACCTACTTATTTTAAATACTAAATCGAGGAAATTGACTCTATTTATGGTCCGCGAACACCGAAGACTAGGTAAGGAATTCTATTAACCTGGGGGAAGGTGTGAGGCACTTCCAAGTTCCGTGGTTTTAGCACGGTCGCTCAACTATTAATAATTGGCTTAATTATCTGATTGATTATATGTTTGAAACATTTTATGCATTTTTACCTTTTAAAACGTTTTTAGTATTTATAGAATTTGTTTGAACGAGTCGTGATGTCGCACACTCATTTGTTTTTGTACACATTGCGAATCGCGCCACGTGAAACGCACCCGCGATTTACAACATGTTAACTTTTATTATTATTCGAAGTTGTAAGGTCGAGTCACGCTAGCGTGCACTCAATTTTGGAGTTACGTATCATGACTATGCCACGGAAATCGTACCCATAGCCGCGATAATTAATTATTACACTGCTGATGTGTGGCTAGAATTCGTGATTTTAAGCATTATATACCTCGCATTTTATGAGCTTT
>ML400532.1:19091-32946 GCA_005239525.1 Nicotiana knightiana | reverse complement strand
AATGTACGAATCCTCCAAACATACTAATTTCGCGTCCTTTTTCAGACCCATCATTTTGAGGAACTTTTTGCCTATGTGGTTCTCAGGCATCAACAACCCCGGAGTTTCCGATACTAGGTTATCCAGCCCTCCTATCTCCTCTATCAAAGGCGCCATTTCGATGTTACCAAAGCGGAACACGGGCCTTTCATGATCCCAGAACAGGGTAGCAGCCTCTATTATCATTTTGTTAGGCTGGATTTCCAGGAGAGAAGGTAGATTACCCAAGTGTTTCCTGACGATAGCTTTGTCGCTAGAGTGCATATCCTCCCACCAACTCAACAGTCTTGGATGGATATTGGAGACCATGCCGAATCCGGGGACTTCGTGCCTCATTTTTTACTACAAATCAAATAAAGTTAGGCCCTTACCCCCCACCGGACTCGACTATTTATCGTCAATAATTAGCAGGAAGCATTTAGTTCTCCAAATAAATGCACAGAACATGAGGGCGTCCGTTTGGGTTTAGGGAAACCTGGTGGACTTTTGAAATGGTGCAAGTATTTAAAATAAAGGCACAAATTCATGAAACAATTTGAAATGGTAAAAGCTTGGACATCCCCAGAAGAGTCACCATGTTGTCGTGCCCCCTTTTTTTCCTCACGGAATCGGGTTTATGACATTGGTTGGGACAAATCTTTCCTTTAGGGAAAGGGATTTGCATATTTTGAAGAGTCGCCACCTAACGATTTTAACGGTGCGTTAGGGCACCTAAGAGGTTCAATTACAACTACGTTGCTAACTAGAGATTTGGGTAAGGGCTCGAAATTATCCTAAGAGGAAGGTGTTAGGCACCCCTTAGGATCCACAAGTGTGGTTCCCGGCCAAATGGTTTCGTGAATTTGTACAATTAGCAAACAACAAGTAAAGGCTCTAATAAAAGGGGATTTAAGTCTTAAGCATGCAGATGTTTTAAAGAAACGGTAAAGACTATTAGCTTTTGAAAAGGAATTACGAGCTAGCATATAAAGGTATCCTAGGTTTATAATAATATGGATCACATCAATGCAATACCCGGTAATCACTCCTCGAAGAGGGGCTACACGTGGTATTAGTGCACCGGTCATCATATACATATTCTACCATTCCCACCCCGTAAGGTTATTAAAATGAGTGTTGTTCTCGACCTCTATTGCATGTTGTTACCCGTCCCTTCCTATCAGTCCCGGAGGAAATTAAGACTCATATCCTAAATGAGGTGTTAGGCAGACCCTCAGGTTTTAAAGGTAACATTCTAAGGCGATAGATAACAAAACAAGTAGGACCGCAGATAAAGGAAAGCATAGAAAATAGATAAAGGCTCAAATATTCCTCCACAAATAGTACACATAATCAGCATGTCTCATACACAATTAAGGTCCATATTAAATCAGAATCCTAAAGCATGGTATCTAGGTGATAACATAAAGACAAATTATTGCATAACTCAGAGAGGAGGTCTTAACCAGGCTTGCCTACTGGTTTTAAACATGCTGACAGTTAAACATGATCACAAAGACAATTCTGATTTTATCTTTTTTAAGTTAATTACCTAAGGCTTGCCTAAGTGCTGGATAACATGCAATGGTTATTCAGATTTGTTAATGACTCTAGGTTGTTTATAGCTAATAACATGCGATTCTAGGTGTGAAGATGTACAAAGACTAATTACCAGTTGCTGAGAACAGGGGACTGTTCTGTGTTTAGACTAAATGCAGTTAAATAGATACGATCCTATAGCATGATATCTAATGCAGCATGATGCATAATAACTTAAACAGGATTTCTAAATGCACATAGAATCATAGCATTATGCACAGCTTCAGGACTAGCATAGGTGACAGATTCTTAGCAGTTGTTTACCTAGAACATGATCTCTATCTGTATAGCATGATGAGACGTGATTACAGCTTATTTATCCTAACACAGTACTTCTAGTGAAATTTCATAACATGGGCAGAATCACGCAATAGCAACTTATTTTATTGTTTATCCTATAGGCAGGATTTCTAAGCGTAGATGAGATGTTGAATACGCATACATCCTAAGTAGCATGATATCTAATGCATGGCATGGTGTACCTAAACATGGATGCTATTGCGCATAGAGAGATAATAAACCTAGAAACATGGTCTCTACCCTTAATTATACTACAGCATGCATATCACCTACCCATTTCACTATCCGACCCCAGAGTTGTTTACAATTAATTATTACAGGCCATTGAATACGAATTACACAACTGAAATAGAAGGAAAATAAGAAGCTAACTATAGGGAGCCTACAGAATAGGCTCAAGTCTCCAGGTCCTCAATGCCATGTATTATTTCACAACCTTCTCATAATCCGGGTGTGTCAGAGTTCCCTAAGGACCTCAAGGGCTCCCGGGCAGTGCTCACACCCAGATTTCATAGCCAAAATAGAGTAAGTGCAGTGTGGAATGGCCAGCCTCTGTGTGTCAAAGTTCAGAGGGAGATCAAGGGTCCCAAGGCAATGCTCACACAAAAGGGCCAGAACCTAGATTTCAATGAGTATATGTGAGAGTGCTTTTTATTTTATTAAAAGGGTTTAAGTAAGACAACAGTTTTGAGAAAGGGTAAGTAAGAAAAATAGTTTTGAAAAGGGAAACTTGATTGGAGTAGAAATTTAACATCACACAAAAGACCAGGGATAGTTCAACAATCACAAACAGGGGTAGTGGGATTTGAGGGACAAATACAGAGCATATGAAGGCAGACATGTAGCAGGCAGACACACATATAGGCATGCAATCAGAAGCTCCTAAGGGTTCAGAGGATGAGGGGTATAGTAAAGTACTAGGTTAGATTAACACCAAAACAACTAAGACCATGATTAAACTAATGTACCAGTCATAGGCATGGATATTCACGTAAGAAGCAGGTGCTAAGTATACAGAAACATGCTGGTCATAAACAAGTAAAGCGTAACTTAACATGCAGAGAGGAGTTCAGGATCCTAGATACATGTTGAATAATAAGTAAAAGCAAATTAGAAACACACTGAATTACAACAGTGATAGAAACATGTTGGTTTGAGGACTGAAATCTAAATTAGAACATACCAGTGAAGTGAAGAAAGCAGTAACACAAACAGGAAGTAGGAGATGCACAATAGTTAGCCTTGGTTTGCAGCCGGCTAACTTAGAATAACAGTAACTAGCACAGAAGAGAGAGAGAGAGAAGAGAGTTTTTTATTTGTGAGAGAGAGAGAGTTGAACAGATCAGTTCGTCTCTTTGGAAAATAAGAGGCCTGGGTATATATTGCTTTGAAAACAGTAGTAAATAAGGTGCAGATCAAAGTCAGGTAGCAATTAAGGGAATCAGAATCAATCAGTTTAAGTACTTCCTCTAATTAAGGGGTTAACTTTCAAACGGTAATGGACATGTGACAAATAAGAAAGATACCACATGGCTGACATATAATACATAAGGAAATATTTAAAACTAATACAATTATAGGGTAGGTAATTAGGCTAGGTACATAACATATTAATTAAGGAATGTCATAAGAATCAGCATAATCAACTACGAAAAATATGGCAGGGAATGATGGAAATCAGCAAGAAACTCTCGAGTGAGGTTCAAATCTCAGGAAATTAGCACCAATTAGGGAAAGTATCACGTATGACTGGAACACCATATAGGGAAATAATTTCAGCATATAGAACAAGTAATTAGTCTAGGTTCAGAAAATCTAATTAAGGAAAGGTCTATAAGAATCGATTAACAGTAGAATCAATCAAATAAGGCAACTGAATAACTCTTGGGTCAAAATCAGTAATATATTACCATAAGAGATCAGTGAAGGACACTAATCTCAGGGAATCAGGGACTCGAATAAGGACAACATCAGCTAAAGGAAGTCAACACGAATTAAATAGATAATGGTCAAGAAATCTGAAACCCTAATAATCACAGTAGAGTAAAATCGTACGAAATTAGGGATTCACATGAATTATAGAGTAAACATTGATGTAAGCGGGAAAAGAAAGAAAATCAAAGACATAGATGAACACCATAGGGTAAATTTTCAGAGAATTATAAAGCTCATGAGACGCAAGCACATATGCAAACATATTATCAGAGACAAAATCAGGAACTCAAGGTTTAGGACTAAAGACTAGGATTTTAACACAACAACTCAGATAAAGAGAGAGACTTAAATAAATCGCTAAAACACAGTAGATCCTAGGATAACACTGAAGAATCATAGGAAAACCATTTTAAAAAGTATGAAACCCTAGTTTGAAGATGAAGAATCATTTTAGGGAAAACGGAACAACCTTTGAAAGTACCAAAAATGGCTCATAATATGCCAAGATCTGTTACAGGTCTAAGAAAATCAAAGCTAGTAATTAGGGTTTCACAGACACAACCAAAAGAGAAGGAGAAACGGCTTAGAAACCACTGGTTCTAGTCGGAAATAACATAATCTTACTCGGATGGCCGGAGAATGGCATGAACAGTCATGGGGTGAGGTGAACCGCTTCAAGATCTCATAAGGACCTCCAGACAGTGATACCTGGTGTAGGAGGGAGCCATGAAGCTAAGAGGAGTGAGGACCCATGGTTTCCGGCAAGAGAGGTAGCCGGAGAAGGCGAGCCATCTTCATCGGAGAAGAAGAGACTGGAAGTCTTTAGAAGAGACTAGAGAGAGAGAGAGAGAGAGAGAGTTAGAGAGATGAGGGACCGGTGAGAATGAGAGAGTTCGGGGGGTTAGTCTAGGGTTTAATTAAGGTAATAGAAATCTGGGCCGCTGATCTAATTTGATCAACGACTCAGATTGGTTTGGGGTTGGGCAGGGTATGATATGGTATTGGGCTTGGGGATTTGGGTTTAATTTAATCAGGTTGGTTTGGGTTTAATTGGGGCTAGGATTTAAATAAAATGTGGCTAGCTATTAAGTACTCAATTAAAATGTTAAATGCTTAATTAAAATTAATTAAAATAACTAATAATCAGAAGAATGAAATGGTGATTAAGAAATAAAATAAAAATGGTTAATCAGTATTTAAAAATATAAATGACCAATTATTGGATAGAAATAGCATAAAAATATATGGTTAGGCTATAACTGCAAAATTATTGCAATTATAGCCAAAAGGTGCTAATTTGACCGATTGTGAAATAATTTGATCTTACCAAGGCCAAAAATAACATATTAAGTCAAGAGATGTCTTTGAAATCATTTGTAATGTAATTTATAATTTATTATCAGAGATAAAAATACTGGATAAATTAGAAATAAATTTATAAAAATATGAGAAAATTATGGAAAAATACCAATTGTTATGGAACTTGATTTTGAAGGTATATATGCAACTTTAAAATAATTTGAGGAAAAATTGGGTATCAACAAATATCAAGTTTAGGCTTCATGCTGATGTTGTTAGGACCCACAGTGGTCATTTCTTGATGTCATCTCACTGATATCATTGATATTTCGTACTCAGTCATATTCATGCATTCATATCATATCTCAGTCTCGGTTATTGTTATTGATACATCATATCATGGTTGTCGGGCTAGTTTTCATGACATTGTGAGCCCAAGAGTGAAACTTGAGAGAGTGAGGACTGAGTGAGGCCGAGAGACTGAGTGAGAGTGACATTTTCTTTAGGATCGGGCTGCACGCTAAAGCATATTATATATTTAACTTGTGGGTCGGGCTGCACGCTGCAACAGTATTGGATCGGGATGCACGTCGCAACAGTATTGGGGTCGGGTTGCACGCCACAGCAATATAGCGCTTGGGCTGAAGGAACCCCTCCGGAGTCTGTAGACACCCCCAATGAGTGTGGTTGATTATATAAAGGGATGGATCTGACCTGGACATAGATCTTGTCCGAAGATTTTTTATACCTGGAGATGGATCTTCTCCATGGGGCCGGATTATCCTTTCCTCGGTACTAAGTGACCGATGCTCAGTGATGTATATATTCCGGGATAGATCTTCCCTGGGTCGTATGTGCCATATACAGTACCGAGTGGTTGAGCATGATGAATGGAAAGTGTGGAACACTGAGATTAAGTACTCTGAGAGTGTGAGTACATGATTCATCTCTGAGATACAAGGTATTGGCATGCACACATGACATACAGGCATAGAGATGCATTTTTCCTCATGTTATATAGTATCACGTCATTCATGACTTTTACACATATTGATATGTGGGTACAGAGAGGTGTTTTGCACTTGTTATTTGGGAAGAAAATGAAACTTCTTACTTGTTGTTGAAAGGATTTTTAGAAAAAATCACAGTTTTCAAACTTATTCTTATTTTTGGCATTTTCGGTAAAAGATTTGGATTTTCTCATGGAGATACTTGAAAAGCATGACCACTTTCTGGAACTGTAAACGAGCTGAGCATTTTTACTTCTGGGATACCCCTTTTATTACTTGTATCATCCTGTTATGAACTGTTGTAGAATATTGGCATTGGACCCGACCTTGTGATAGCTCGTCACTGCTTTCAACCTAAGGTTAGGTTTGTTACTTACTCAGTACATTGGGTCGGTTGTACTGATACTACACTTCTGCACATTGCTTGCAAATGTTGGCTGTTGTTGTTGTTGTGTTCGATGGTTGCTGGATTTGAAGATGTACTTGCGTCCCTGTTGTAGCTGCCTCTTTTGTTCGGGGTAGCCTTAGATTATAAAACTCTATTTATGTACTTTTCAAACAGACTATGTATTTATTTCATTTACGCTTTATAAACTCTATTCTTCGAAACTCATGATTTGTATTACAGTCCTTGGGAAATATATAAAAGTCGGATAATTTCTTTACTTTACTGTCTAGTTAATATTATTGAAAATTGGATAACTATTAGTTGGCTTACCTAGCGGGTTGGGTTAGGTGCCATCATGTTTAGTGGATTTGGGGTCGTGACACAGAGCTTCAACATTTTGGAGTCCTAAAACAAAGGATTTACTAGCCTTCCCTTGAGTCGTCTCTGCTCACTTTAAGAGGGGCTCAAAATATGGTGAAGAAAATAGAGATTGTTTTTCATTCATATACAATATTTGAAACTTATTTATCAAAATTTTCCCAATTTATATATTACCCATCATAAACAAGGATTGGTTACGATTTATATGCAATGCATTATTAAAGCCTTAAGTAAGAGGATTCAGTTACACCATTTTTCATTTTTCTCTCCTATCCTTTTTCCCTCAGTCGCCTCCCTCCATATGCAATCCATTTTCTCCATTGGATTAGTTAGTTGGTCTTGTTGATGCAGGGTCCTATGTCCAAGTTAGTACAAGCGCAGAACATAAAGTTGTACTATGGCCCACTGAGGTTCTGGATTTGTATTCGGATGGACAAAAATGATTAAATTTAGCCCATATAGAGTATATTTTGGGGGGATTTGAATCTATACCCACTTTTTGAGTCACATTTTAACATATACTCGCTTTGCAAAAAAAATTGCAAGTTTACCCACTTTTCGCTTAAACTTCAGGCATACGGGCCTGAAGTAGCAAAGGCAATCACGCAAACTTCAGTATTCTAGTAGACGGCTGAACTTAAGCATTCTACTAGCTGAAGTTTTTTCTCTATTTGTTGCCTTAGCATGTTTTAGCTGAAGTTTTGCCTGGATTCAATAGTTTTGTCGTAAAGCTTTTTCAAAAACTTCAGCAGAAGATGCTGAAGTTATTTAGTTCATTTGTAAAAACTTCAGCACTAAATAAGCTAAAGTTTTGTCCTGGATTCATTAGTTTTGTCATAAAAGCTTTTTTCAAAAACTTCGGCAGATGCTGAAGTTATTTAGTTCATTTGTAAAAACTTCAGCACTAACGAAGCTGAAGTTTTGTCCTGGATTCAATAGTTTTGTCGTAAAGCTTTTTCAAAAACTTCAGCAGAAGATGCTGAAGTTATTTAGTTCATTTGTAAAAACTTCAGCACTAAATAAGCTGAAGTTTTCTCCTGGATTCATTAGTTTTGTCATAAAAGCTTTTTCAAAAACTTCGGCATGCTGAAGTTATTTAGTTCATTTGTAAAAAATTCAGCAAAAAAAAGCTGATGTTTTGTCTTGAATTCAATAGTTTTGTCGTAGAGCTTTTTCAAAAACTTCAGCAGAAGATGTTGAAGTTATTTAGTTCATTTGTAAAAACTTCAGCACTAAATAAGCTGAAGTTTTGCACAGCAGCAGGAAGAAGGAGGCGCCTGAAGTTGTCAAAATTAGGGTATAGGTTAAATATTTTTAAAATATGGGTATAGGTTAAATGGGGGCGACCAAATAAGGCGCCCCGTGTAATTTTTACTATATTTTGTTGCGTATACCTTCATAGGAATTAGGATATCAATCTGCAGATTTCTCATGGTATATTTCCACTTTGTTGAGAGCTGAATTTAAAGTAAAAAGCTGGGAAACTTACACAAATGACCCAAGTAAGCCTCAACTTACCAACGTCTAGCCATTAGTCATAGATTTACCAAAACTAGCCAAGCACATATAAAAATTGAAAACCCAAATAAATAAGGTTCTTTCTCTCAAAGAATCACATGCAAAAATTCTCTTCCATATTTTTAAGCGTGATTAGCAACATTAGATGCAAGACCAAAAGGAAATTTCATAAAAGAGGTAGCAAATAAGGTGATGAAATACAAAAAAATATATATACACTATTCCAAAAATCTAAGCAAAAAAAGGAACTTTATCAATGGGTATAATTGAAATTCATTGAAAACATATAGATAAGTCAATATAAAAATTTTGAGAAAGATCAGAGGTGATTTGGACTGGTTTTGTATCAAAATTGATAATTAAATCGAGTTCAAAAAATTCTTCTGCGACACATGTATCACACATGTATATCACACACAAGTATACATGTGATACACAATGATACAAATATGATACATATGTGATACACAAATGATACACAGTGTGATATACATATCAAAAAAATTTTATGTTCAGTTTTACTTTGAATATTTAATTCAAACCACCTCAAAACTTCACCAAATCATCCCAAAACTGAGATTCAAGCTCCTTAAGATGTACTCAATCTATTCTAATAACACCCACTCAAAAGAAAATAAACTTTTGACCTTTTTTTTTTCACAAATAGCTAATTGGCTAATATTTGTAATGTTTGACTAATATTAGTAATATTTTAAGAATTGACCAATTTTTATAATGAACTACTTATAAATGGACAACTGGTAGTTTGCCTAAAAAGTTGCTATCCATCTTATCAAATGGTTAATGACATCTATTGAGAATCAAATCTTACAAAACTATTTTTTAATAGCTTGAACCAGAAAGTAACGTCAAACTAAAGCAATAGAGACAATGACGATAGATAGCACCTAAACCAAACAAGTTGAATGTCAGAATATTCAAATTTTGTACAAAATTGATTCAAATTTGATATATCTACAACAACATTTTAACTAAAAATAATTTTATACAACTAATTATATAGTATACAACTTATTTGTAACTTATCTCCAACTTTCATACATTATTTTTATCCAGTTAAAAACAACTACAACATCATACAACTTAAATGCATTATTAATACAAATATATCTTTTGTATGTATTTTGTATATGATTTTGTATCTATTTTTTATGTGGTGTGTTTTTCTTCTTCTATGAAATTCCAATCAAAACTTCCTCTCTTAATACATTTTTGATACATATAAACAACTTTATGTTAAAAGAGAGTATTTATAACTTAAATACAAATTTTATACAATGATTCATACATTGTACAACTATTTTTTTAACTTTCATACAATATTCAAAAATATATATATATAACTACAACAGAACAGAATTTAAAAACAATTTATATACAATTATAATATAACTTTAATACATCTTCTTCATTTCGAGTTTCAATCTGAAAATTCGTCCAAAATCAACTCTATTCTTCACCAAATACCCTCACAATTGAGATATAAAATCCAAAGAATATTCCGATCATTTGCAATAACATCGAATCAAAACAAATGATAATAAAAAATAAAAAAAATAGATCTCAAAATGAAAGTTTCGAAGTTTCTTATGGCTTTCTATGGCTGGCTGGGCAACAGACAACAACTGATTTGATGGTGCTAAGCGACGACATCAAACTTATTATTGAATTCTCTGAAGAAAAAGAGAAAACAGAGATGAAAAAAAAGAGAATATATTTTTCTTTACATACTTTTTCGTCTAACCGTAGGAAGATATTTAGTTGAAATTGTTCTGAAGATAAAATAAAAAAGTGATTGAGCTCAAGTAATTTTTAAGTGAAATGAACATAAGTACAAAATGGTTCAAAATTTTGAAACCACTAGAAGATATTGACCACGGTCTTTTGTACATGCCATTAGGGCGGTCTAAGGGGTAGTGGGTTCTTAAGGGGACTAGGTACGAGGATAGTATCAGTAAGGGGTACCTTAAGGAGGAGTCCGGAACCAAAATAATAGCCTTTTGGACAAAAAGAATATTAATAGGTGGTAAAAAAAAAGGCACAAAAATATGTATAACGCACTAATTCTGTGCGCTATACCTCAACGGTAACTTTTGCCGTTAAGGTATAGCGCACAAAATTAGTGTGTTATACCTCTGACTTTCTGACTGCCTAGGTATAGCGCAGGGTTTTTGTGCGCTATACATATAGCGTATTTGTTTTTCGTGCTATACCATCTTTTTTGGCGCCACCAATAATAACTGACATAACAATAATTCAAATGCGTACAGGTTCCGGATGAAAGAGGTTTCCTTGATTTAAACTTATCACCGCCGGTGAATGAGCAGCGAGAATATAATTTCTCTCCTGCTATCCATAATTCACAAGACGAGTGATAAACTTCAATTTTTCTTTGTGTTACATGTACATTTTTGTTGTATTGAATTTGTATTAACGGTCATATATTTAACAGGGGGTACCGGCTGGATATGAATTTTACAAGTGGTCCATCCGGGAGTCATCACCTAAATGAAAATTTTCATCATGGAATTTCATCACATTACGACTTGTAAGTGAAGTAACATAGCTATATGGAAAGTATTTATTAATTTCAGTAGCTTATTATTTTGTTGGTTGTGCAGTGAAAACGAGCAAGTTGAACCACCCGTACTCACGCAATTGCCCGAAGACGACATATTAAATCGGGATCTGGCAGATGCACAGAGTGAGGAAGAGAACAGTGATTACGACAGCAATGCCGATGAATCTGGAGACGAGACACCCTTTCCTCGTGAGGATGGTGATGAGGAGGATGAGGAGGAAGGACCTGATTTGAAGAGAGAGAGTATGCTCCAACCCCTCCCCCCCCCCCTCTCCCTAGACGAAGAGTGTACGAGTCCGAAGTGTCGTTTCATTCAAGAGAGATTCCTTACATTAATAACTTGCCAATCATGCCGGATATGGAAGCTCTCACAAGGGATTTTGATGAAATTCGTACTGCAATGTGGGATGAGTCTAGACCAACGGTGCTTGCAAAGGACATGTTTTTTCCTGATAAAGCGCGCGTAAGCATGGCTTGTAAAATGCACAACGTAAAAGAGTGTCGTGAGATGCAGGTATGGGAGTCAATTTCGTTGGTATACAAGGTTGTTTGCCACATGTGGTTTTGGCCATGTCATTGGATGTTGCGTGCGACGAAGAAGAACACAGGTCTGTGGAAAGTGGGTAAATACATTCCCACCCACACATGCGAAATGGACACATTCAACGGGAATCACTTCAACTTGGATATTGACTTGATTTCTCTTGTACTTATTCCGCACCTCGAAGCGTCCATAAGGTATAAAATCAAAGAGTGCATTACATCAGTCCACCAGGAATATGGCCATACCATTACGAAAAGAAAGGCATTTCTCGGGCGCAAACGAGCGTTTGAAATTGTCTACGGTAACTGGGATAAGTCATTTGCATCTCTGCCAAAGTACATGGCCACACTGCAGCACTTTAACCCCGGGACGGTTGTTGAATAGAAGCTTGAGCGGAGTCCGGGAAAACCAGAATATATATTTAATTACGTGTTCTGGGCGTTTAAACCAGCAATTGATGGATTTTCGCATTGCCTCACGTATATGGAAAGTACGATATCAAGCTATTGATAGCCGTGGCAGTAGATGCTAATGGACAGATATTTCCTATAGCTTTTGCTATTTGTGCCAATGAAAGCACAGAGACGTGGACTCTGTTTTTGAACCACTTGAAAGAGCACGTTGTCAAACAGCGTTCCGGTATTTGTCTAATATCTGATCGGCACGGTAGTATCTTAAGTTCTGTGGAGAACTTGCCTGCATGGCAAGAAGCTTATGCATACCACCGTTACTGTGAGGCACTTTAAGGCCAATTTCCAAAAGGCATATCCCAACAAGGATCTACATGATTTGATGTGGATGGCAGCAACAAACCACCAACAACATAAATTCTGGAGGCACATGGAATCTATCAAGCAAGAAGACGAGCCAGCCTATTGTTGGTTAATGTGAAATCACCCTGAAAAGTGGACTTTGCATGTGGATGGTGGCAGACGATGGGGAATTCTGACTACAAATGTGTCAGAGTCTTTCAACGGGTTATTGAAGTCGGTAAGAGGAATGCCTGTCACAGCCATGGTGCGGATGTCGTTCAAGCAGATGGCGGAGAGGTTTGTTGAACGGTCTGCAGCTGCAACTGAATTGATGGAAAGGGGTGTTGAATTTATGCCAGTGCCGATGAAGAGATTTGAGAAATACAGACGGCGAGCACATTGGCATTCATTTTTGCAATATGATAACGAAAGAAATGTTTTTGAAGTTCGCACCGCTATCCATCAAAATCGAGGGAATAATGTACATACTGTAAATGAATCATCAAGGTTATGCTCTTGTGGGAAATGGTCCATCTACCACATGCCTTGCTCACATGCCACCAAGTGTTTTCAACGTATTGTTTTTGGGGAGACCAACTATGTTGATCAACAATATAGTGTCGCCAAGTATCTAAACACATATAGTGGGCAGTTGCAGCCAGTGGGTGCTGAGCATTATTTGCTGCCGGAACCATTTAAAATGGTGTGGAACAAGTCTTATTTGCGTCGAATACAGGTACAGAAGAGAACGCGTAAACGAAACANAGAGTGTACGAGTCCGAAGTGTCGTTTCATTCAAGAGAGATTCCTTACATTAATAACTTGCCAATCATGCCGGATATGGAAGCTCTCACAAGGGATTTTGATGAAATTCGTACTGCAATGTGGGATGAGTCTAGACCAACGGTGCTTGCAAAGGACATGTTTTTTCCTGATAAAGCGCGCGTAAGCATGGCTTGTAAAATGCACAACGTAAAAGAGTGTCGTGAGATGCAGGTATGGGAGTCAATTTCGTTGGTATACAAGGTTGTTTGCCACATGTGGTTTTGGCCATGTCATTGGATGTTGCGTGCGACGAAGAAGAACACAGGTCTGTGGAAAGTGGGTAAATACATTCCCACCCACACATGCGAAATGGACACATTCAACGGGAATCACTTCAACTTGGATATTGACTTGACTTCTCTTGNTGTTAGTGATATCGTTTATGCGCGCAAATGTGGTATATGCTCGCAAACAGGACACGACCGTCGACAATGTCCTTCAGGTGGCTTGGGTGGCAATACTAATCAAGCTCATGGTGGGTGTTCTTCTAGTGTGCCTAACTATCCATGAGATTATGTAGTAATAATTAGTTATTTTGTTTATGTTGCAAGATTTATGAAATAAATTTATGTTTATTAATTATGGTTTGAACTTTTCCATTTTAGTTTTTTAAATGATAATTTAATAAAATTATGTGTATATTTAGCGAGGTTAAAATTATGTGTATATTTAGCACGGTTAATT
>ML400528.1:0-67208 GCA_005239525.1 Nicotiana knightiana | reverse complement strand
TCTGCTCAATTACTTTTAAACATTATTAAATATCCATCGAAGCTAGGGTCCGTCGAGCCTCCCAGTAGCTGGATCATACCACTTATTATTGTTGCTCATCTTATTCTTGAAGGTTGTCCTTCTTCTAGTTGTAAGGAAGATAAGTAATTTTGCTCCTCTTTTGATTTTCATTATACTGGTTTGAGTGTCGCTATATGTTATTTGCTCTATGTTGCTACGAATTCAACTGATTTTAACATTAGTACTGGCTCCACTAGCCGTGAGGCTTTTGAGTTTACTCCTATAACCCTCAAGTCCTCTTCCTGTTAATTCCTCCCATATATCCGGTCTTCCCCTGGTTGTGGTCCTATTTTTCCAGTTCCAATTTCGATGGTTGAAGAAATATCATAATTGTGTCTTTGACATCTAGAAATAAAAATTTGTTTGTCATATGTTAATCCTTATGTTGCTATGGGACTTGTGATAGAGTCCGGGCAACCTTATGAGCCATTCTCTGTATCTACTCTTTGAATGGGACATATTACTTACAACCTCTTGAGAAAATTGAATCCTATAATAACTTCTTGAATCGAGTCATAATCATAGGGTAATACTCCCCACTTTCTTCCCTAAATTTTTCAACAAGGAACTACACCTGATGGATACCTCACATAACCTTCTTAGTTAAATAGATAATATATGCTCCATTGTGCCTACACACGCACCGTCATAAAAGTTTACCTATGTGGTGTCAAGTTCCATGAAAAGCATACCGGAAATTGCAATCCTTCTCGAGCCACTCTTTTTCTCACTAGGTGTATATGGCTTCTATGGTTTGAATACTCACTCTACTCTTGCGAATATCATCATGAAATCTTCTCACTGTCTAGTAGCATAAGAGCATGCCTTAACACCTATCATATGAGTGCGTGTCAATTGAAATGGTCACTCTGTGCATAAGGTCCCTTTGAAGATTGAGATCCTCATATCCCCGTCATCGAAAGATCTTGTGTCACCATCTTAGTATAACTTCCGTGTCCACTTGGGTAATCCCGCGGTAAGTATCCCACTTTGTTCCTAGTATTGTGGTTGTCCGTGACATGGTCTTGTACTATAGTTGGGAACTAATATAGCAGAAACATGAAAAACTCATAACAAATGTTTATTTTCTCTTTACACCTCCACCACATGTGTTAATTATGTTCCTCTGTTAGTGAATTCATCGAGCTAGTTTCCCAACACTTGTTAGAAAACTGTGAGATAACATGTCCTCCTATGTCACTATAACACTTACTTTCTCATTAGGACCCTTGATAGGCTCTCCGTCAAGACTAAATGTACCTTTGGGGGATATCATAGCACAATGCCTACTTCTTATGTTTTTCTGTCTTTCGCTAGCATCTGGGTACCTCGAGTTAAGGTCTGTGGAGAACTCATTAAGAACATCTGCAAAGCTTCCAAGATTATTGTATATTGTCCCATTGGGTTCTATTGCCTTTGCACTCTCGGCTTCTAGAATCATTGACTTCTTCGTTGTCATGTGAGGAGAGTTTTGCTATCCTTGGCATTCCACCTCCCTGGTTGGATAGGAGTTTTAGCTGTCTTTCTCCCCGGAGCATCATGTTAACCACTAGAACCCCTCTAACTAATACATGATTTCATCCCCATATTAAGATGTCCTAGCTATGTGGTTTCACTCGTAGAAGGTTGAGATTAGATACTTCTAGGTTTCTGCACATACCATAAGCATTCTAATTCAGAAGACAAGTTGTCATATCTTTAGTTACCTCATATCGGGTCAATCATCGGGAAGGGTTAAGCTGTTTGGATGATGATAATCTCATAGGTGTTTGACTTCCTTATCACCCTCATGCGCACGTGGCATAGTTCCCTTGTGTCAGCTAATGTTAGGAGTGTAATTCAACTTCATGTGATTCTTTTGAAGTCTCTATCACAACCATGTTGCGAGAATATTACAATTTTTAGCTAAACTTATTTTCCTTACACTCAAGGAGACAACCGGTTTGACGTACTTGACCGCTCCTCCATAGAGCTTACTATCACCGGGCAAGACAGGTGTGGAAAGGATCAATTGTTACTGTCCCATGCATAACTCGTAGCCTCCTAAGGATAACTAATGCTAGCGTCTTCATCCTCCCAATCATGCCTCCAGTGTGTCTCATGTCTAGGAAGACCCTTTTATTTTAGATCTCAGGATCACATACATGGTTCCCACCTTACCAATGCGTGGTAGTTACCTCTATGCTTCATTTGTCTAATAATTAATGTCGTCAAAATGGTTAACGACGTCATCATTGTTAGTAATGATCTTCATGTCTCTTAGCATATAACCTCATGAAAGACTTTTCTTAGCACATTAATGGATTCCTGAATAATTCCAGCCCAAACTTGAACTCCACTTTTCCTCATTGTATTAGATCTATTTGGTATTGAAGGTTCAAACATGTCAAAGAGGAAGCATCACCCTGTCAAGCACACATATTCCATGGGTAATTTTATGGTCGATATATGATAGCACATCCTAGAGAAATCGTTAAAGGTCACCATGTGTTTAGTTTGGGTGTTCGCATAGAGATTTCAAATTTAGGAGGGTGAACAGGTTATTCTCAATATTTTCCCTTGGAAATGTTATGTGAATTGATATTGGATGGGTACATAAGCGCATTTCCCACTAGGCTGCACTAGGAGTATGATGTTTCCCCATAGCGTTTCCTCATATATTTTGTGTTTTAATATGTCTACGTCTAAGAAGGTAGTTGGAGATGCTTTGTGTGTCATCCTGGTGGAAGTTATTGAAGGTCTAATAATTAATGTCGTCAAAATGGTTAACGACGTCATCATTGTTAGTAATGATCTTCATGTCTCTTAGCATATAACCTCATGAAAGACTTTTCTTAGCATATTAATGGATTCCTGAATAATTCCAGCCCAAACTTGAACTCCACTTTTCCTCATTGTATTTGATCTATTTGGTATTGAAGGTTCAAACATGTCAAAGAGGAAGCATCACCCTGTCAAGCACACATATTCCATGGGTAATTTTATGGTCGATATATGATAGCACATCCTAGAGAAATCGTTAAAGGTCACCATGTGTTTAGTTTGGGTGTTCGCATAGAGATTTCAAATTTAGGAGGGTGAACAGGTTATTCTCAATATTTTCCCTTGGAAATGTTATGTGAATTGATATTGGATGGGTACATAAGCGCATTTCCCACTAGGCTGCACTAAGAGTATGATGTTTCCCCATAGCATTTCCTCATATATTTTGTGTTTTAATATGTCTACGTCTAAGAAGGTAGTTGGAGATGCTTTGTGTGTCATCCTGGCGGAAGTTATTGAAGGTAAAGTTAATGGATAGTTAGCTTATGTGAGGTATCTAGATTTCATCCTTGTTAGATAAGTTCAGGGGTTGGGATTGTTTCCGTGAATGTGTTATGGAGAAGCTTGTAAGTCGAGGAAGCCATATGGAAGCGGAGAATAAAATGAAAAAGAAATACCCCCATTTGTTTGGATAAGTCATGTAGTCATTTATGAAGTTGATTACCTCTAAAAAATTGCATTTACATGTCGTAATGTGTAGAGCCACCCCACTCCCTTAATCCCCCGTTGTCTTATGAATCCTTAATTTGTACTACATTTGTGTGTTGTTGTATTAACTGAATTATGTGGAATTTGTTGAAGTAACTGAATTATGTGGAATTCATTGAAGTAACTGAATTATGTGGAAATTGTTGAAGTAACTGAATTATGTGGAATTCGTTGAAGTATTATGTGGAATTTATTGAAGTAACTAAATTATGTGGAATTTGTTGAAGTAACTGAATTATGTGGAATTCGTTGAAGTATTATGTGGAATTTATTGAAGTAACTAAATTATGTGGAATTTGTTGAAGTAACTGAATTATGTGGAATTCGTTGAAATGTGTTTCGGGGGCCCTCTGACAGGTGGATATGCCTATTTACAAAGGAAACTCTAGCAAAATTTTCAGAAAAAAAAATTTGGGAGTTGGTTAAATTTGGGGGTTGGCATATAGTATATTCAAAACTTAGTGAATCCTTGATCCTCATTCGGGGACGAATGATCCTAAGCGGGGGAGAATTTAAGGCCCCAGAAAATTTTGCTAAGTAATTTAGGATTTCGATGAGCCAGGTAGGCTAATTATAACATTTTTGTGCTATAAATATGATATAAACGAATTGGATTTGGTAAATAAGTGTATAAGTCATAAAATAAGTATTGTGGGGTCCAAGGAGAGGCCTAATGTAGGGCCCCGAAAAAAAAAACTTCACTATGTATTTAAGGTTTTGTGGTGTCAAGGTAGGTAATACATTGTACTTCCGGAGTTTTGGGATTGAACAATGCGCTGAGGAGTTGAAAATTTTTCGTCGCAGCTAGACCAGGCTTTAGGTAGATAAAGCCTGGATAAAGCCAGGCCCGAAATGTTGGACTATCCTTTTTTCTATATTTATAACCCGACCCCAGACCCATATAAAACCCATTCCCCTCATTTTTTAACGACCATTTGATAATATAGAGAGAAGCAAGAGTGAGTTATAGAGAGAGAAAGTCCCCAACTTCATCAAATTGATCCTCCTTCATCACTCAAGCTTGGAACTAATCAAGTAGGACACAAATTTCTTCACCAAGGAGCTTGGGAAGCTCGTGTCGAGTAGAATGAGCTCAAAACTCTGAATTCCCAGAGGGAAGAGGAACTGAATAACCTTTGAGCGGGCTCGAAGAAAGCACTCTGAGAGCGGGCCAACTTCATAGAGCAGGTAGCTTAACCTTCGAGGGTTCGCTTTCCATTTTCATAACTCAGCGTTCAACAATTTGACTTGTTTTTTGTAGATCAAGAAGAAGTATGACCTAGCGGGGCAACTTTGGGAAGTGATTGTGGTCAAAGATGCTGAGATCCTTGACCTGAAGCGGAGCATGGGAAGCATGTCCTCCGAAATGGATGCTCTTCGAGTGAAGATGGACTCGGCTCAGTATCTTCTTCAGGCTGCGAAATAGGAGGGCCAGAAATATAAAGCGCTTCATGCTGAATCGGCCGTTGTGTTATCCGCAACAAAGTCTAAGGCCGACACACTTATATCCTCGTACCGAGAAGATGTTGGTTCCACAAAATGCTCGAGCCAAGAGGATATTAGAAGAGGCCGAGCTCAAGCTGACCCACGCCCTCGGGCATGCTCAATTAGAAGTTCGAAGGTAGGTATTCAAGGAAGTGCATGCCAAGGGTTTCGATCTCTATACCAAAATCGAGGAAGGCTTTAGAAGAAGAGTCGGCAACACTGATCACTTCCGACGACGGCTCTTCCAGTGGCTCAGAGAGTAGTGAAGATGAGGATTAGGCCCCCTTTTCGTTCTTTTTATTCTTCTTGTTTTGGGTAAGGGATCCGTGCGAGAGCGTTATAAATGCATTCTTTGTAAATGTACTTGTGCAAATACGCCTTTTTTGGAATACACAGAATCTTCTTGTTTTGCCTTTACTTCGCATTGATGCCTTCAAAGGTTGGGTTCGAACTTAATCTCAAATCCTTGGAGCTTGTCTTTGGTGTAACAGAGACCCTTAAAATCGGGTTTCTCTAATTTTGATCACATATCTTCATGGGAAAGGATTGATAAGAAAACAATTTGGCTTCTCGACCCCTCGAGGCGCCGTATGGTGATGTCATTCTTATGACGTGACCATGAAGTGAGCGAAGTTTCCTGCCGGTTCGGTTCCCAAAAACTCAAAATTGCTTCGCCACAGCTGGTTGGCTATTAATATTAATGAATAGTTTCCACTTCTCTCTTATATATACTTGCTTTCTCTTTCATTAAGATTTTTACTGCTTTGTGCAACCGTCTTCGTCTGTAGAGTTCCTTTCATCAACCATTTCCGCGATTTAAGTTTAAAGATTTCGCCGGAGTTTTTATCTCCCCTTTCTTGTTTTTAAGCGATCATGGCTACCCTATCCAAATCCGTTCATTAAAAAGAGGAAAGCCCCACCTCTTCTTCCAGCCCGGCCGGTGGTACACCGCCAGCGCTTAGCGAACCAACCTCGAAATGCTTTGCCATGAAAAAAGACTTCACGTTAGAGAAACCCTCCAATGTCCCTGGCCATCGAGAACATGTGTCGAGGTATATTCGATCAATCAAGGAGAGACACCTCGAAGGTGTGAGGAGAGACTGCAGATAGGGAGAAAAGGTAGAACTACAGATACCCTCTAGGGAAGAGGATATTATGGCTCATGTAGAGGGTTTTTTGAACGTGTATACGTACCCATTTATGTTGGGTCCCCTTGACCAACTCGTGCTCGAGTTTCTACGAAAGTATCGAGTTACTTTGGCTCAAATCCATCCGTCTTTCTCGCAGATCGTGCTGATGATGAGATTTTTTACCAAAAAGGCCGAGCTCGATTTTACTCGTAGCAACCTTATAAGGATGTATCAACCTCTACATTTCCAAGGTCTAATTAAACTACGACGCCGATCCACCAAGCCCTTCTGTGATAGAAACAACGAGGACGAGGATCAAGGGTGGATGAGTCGGTTCATTCGAGTGAGGATCGTTGATATCATTCCTGCGGAGTTCCTTCCGTTCTCCGAGGAATATAATTTCAAACATATGCTATACTTTATTACTTTTGTTCTCAGTTTTGCCAGATTTCATAAGAACACTCCTTCCTTCTACAGTGGTCCAATGGAAGCCATATGCGATCCTCGATCTCGCAGACTGAGTTCGAAAATTAGCAGCTTCTTCGACCTATGACAACGTAAGTGGCGAGATTTGTCGAAGGGAAAATGGGAGGCAAAACACCATGGTATGTGCTATGTAGTTCCTCTTTTAAGGAAAGCTTTTATTTATGTACATTATTTTTTGTGCGACAGGAATCAGTGAGTTCTATGAGATGAGACCTTCCCTTCTCGAGAAAGAGGAAGGTCCTTAGACTTTGGAGCCAAATAAGGGCAATAAAAGGAAAGAATCCTCGAGTGATTAGGATATTTATAGCAAAGCAGAACCCGCCAGGAGGCGCAAAGAGGTTGCAGCCATTGTCGAAGGTCTCATATTCGTTTGTAGTTTTATGGATGATATTGTTATCGAAGAGGATGGTTCTTCGTTGATTGCTCGAACCAGGAAGACTCCCAAGGCCGTTAAGCCCATTGGACTCGAGGTCCCTAGCCTCGAGGGAGAGGCTCCAAAAGAGAAGAAGGGCAAAGGCCCTTCGCTATCTAATTTGGCAGATGGTTGCGAGACGTCAAAAAATGCTTCGAGGAGGATGGTCTCCGTCGCACATTTTCCCGAACAGAGTACCTCGGGCGTTTTTCCTGAGTCCACGATAGCAGGTCCTTCACCATTATTCTCATCTTTCTCCGAAGGTACCACGAGGGACACTTGGAGCCAGTGGTCGCCCAAATTAGGAGGAGTTCTGAGTGAGCACGACCCCTTCCAGGGTTGCTCTACCAGGGCCAATGAGACCGAACTAGTAGATGTAAACTCGACCTTTAACTAGGCTCAGCGACTTTGTTCTGTGGTGAGTTTCATCCGTTGATGTTCTTTCCGATCTCTACGCATTTCACCGCTCCACCGAAAATTCCCTCTGCCCCTACCGTACTCCAGCTTGGTAGTTTCCACCGCCTGTCCAGGGTTGAGCCCTGGGATTTGACGGCGGACTTAAAAATCCACCTACAGACGCTTTACAAAATACTTCTTTTTTTTTTCTGCTAAAATTTATTACAGGTCCCAATTGATTCAACAATTGGATTATTGGAGTTATCGGGTTATTAGTTTAGGATTTGATTTTTTAACCATAGCAATCCTTTCGGGAGAGGTATGGGCTAATGAAGCGTGGGGGTCTGACCGGAACAACGGCCAACAACGTAATTACATAGATAACTGCTCCTCCCCTGATCCTTAAGGATTTAAGGCGAACCGTATGGCGGCTGGAAAGAAAGACGACCTCACCTTCTCTTGATGGAATTACTACCTTTCTAACTTCATACTATCTTTTCTTTTTCTAACTGGGCCTTCCTTTTTGTAGGTCTTTGATAAGCTTAAGACTGAACATGGAGAAATCCCCTAGGCTTCATTTTACTAAGAAGGAAAAGTAATCGATACACCTTCGGTAGGAATTGACCCGAGCTGGTGAGTATGAAGATGGGCTAGAGAAGCAGGTAACATTAGTTCTAAATGAATATGGATTCTTCCTCCCGTCTTCGGAAGTTAACACTTTGATGTTTCAGTTGCAGCAAAAAATCGAGATGCTGGAATGCCTTCGTGGTGAATCCAACCTGGTCAATTCTGAGTGCAGCGAACTGAAAACACATATGGATGTCCTTGTTGCGGCCAGAAAGAATGCCTTGGCTAAGGTCTCTGCCCTCGAGATTCAACTCTGTAATGCTCGAGAGAGCAACTCGATTCAGGCGAGCAGGATAGCTAAGCTCGAAACTGGTATTCTTAAGATGAAGGCCGAAATTGTGGAGGCTCGAGCAGAAGCCGAAGAGGTCTGAATAAAAGATAATAAGAAGGTGGCCATCTACCTTAAAGATGATACTGATGATCAGAAGGAGTTGAGGGAGGCTTCTGATCGAGGGAGAAGAAGTAATGAATATGACCAATGCAAATCATGGAGAGAAACCTCGAGGAAATTCACCCTAAGGGCTTCGACCTCTCGGAGGATATAGACCAAGCCAGAGTGGCAGAGATTGGTGCCAAGTTCCTCATTTCTTCTAATGATAAAGACGATGCTGAAGGTGATGAGGAGGAGGCCGATGAGGAAGCTGGTCCCGAGGGAATTGACGAAGGCAGAGTCCCCAAGGGGGAGAGGACAAAGTCCCCGATGATAGACTAGGTATTCCTTTGATCTTTGTAAATGGCTCCTCGTGGGAGTCTTGTAGATGTACCTTTGTACTATTGTTTATATGTAAAGAAAACCTTTCATCTCTTTTTTGCATATCTTTTCCTCTTGCCTTTGCCTTTGATTTATGATGTTTGTCGATGATCAGTCCGATGTGTTGGGCTCGGAATATAAAATCCTTAGGTTTTTTAGATTGGCCCTTAGGTTTTTTAGGTTTGCCCTTAGGATCTTTATATTGGCCCTTGGGCTCTTACATGTCGGCCCTTATGATATTTTGGTTGGCCCTTAGGCTCTTACATGTAGGCCCTTAGGCTCTTAGATTGGGTCGATTCAACCTATAATATGGCTATAATTTTCCCCCATTCTGGCTAAATACTTTTAAAGTTTTGGTTATGCTTTGGCATGTTTTGTGTTCGTCCGACTCTTCGACGGCTAGAATAAGAACCTCGATTATAAGCTGATATGCGACGATAATTGAGTACCTAGTGAGATTCTCTCGAAGGCTATTTTTTCGAGGCCTTTATACTGAAGGCCAGTTTTTTTGAAGCCTATTCATTATTTGGAACTGATATTATCGAAGCTCCTTTACTTATGCCGGGGGTAGCCTGATTAACCAATTTTTTTGAAGTGTTTGAAGGCCTTTCTGATCTTATGGCGGAAGTCGGACGTCTCAGAACCACGTTATTTTGGCTGAGCCTTTTAATATGACCGTAGTCTTTATGACCGATCGTAGCCTTTAGTCCCCAGGTTAGACGACTTTGGTATCTATATCGAGGGTATGCCTTTTTAGGGGTCTTACAAGTTTGAATATATAGCCTTGGTCGTAGTGTCGGGGTTATGCCCTTTTAAGGTCTTATGAATTTGAGTATGCCTTGTTGAGGTCTTATAAACTTGATTGCCTCATTGAGGTCTTGCGGATTTGATGTTGCCTCATTGGGTCTTATGGATATGTTGTTGCCTCATTGAGGTCTTACGGATTTGATGTTGCCTCATTGAGGTCTTACATATTCGATGTTGCCTCATTGAGGTCTTACAAATTCGAGTTTTGATGACTCGATAAACTGATTGTTGATCGAAGTCCTTGAATGTTCGAGAGTGTTTGGCCCTCGAGCTGCCGGATGAGAAGACAATAGGTTTCTTTGTGGAATAAAGTTCTTTGATAAATAAATATGCTTCTTCGATTACTTTATATAAGTGTACATGTTCTTGCCCTCGGGGCTCGATTGTTCTACATGGACATGGTTCATTTGACCGTTTGGCCCAATACAACATTCTCCTATCGAGGCACTCTTAGGCTATCTTGATTTCTTTGAAAGAGTAATCCAAAGAGTAACCCTTGAGGGTGATGCCCCCCAGTATTCTAGGTTGATTGAAAAGAAGCCTTAAATACTTGTTGAGTTTTCCTTAGGTAGCATATTGGTGTTGCCTTGTTAAAAACATTGCCGGCAAAACCCGTTTGGGATAAAACCCGATCAAAGGGAAAAAGAGTGCAACGCATGCTTTTAAACCCAAGGTATTTGTGCTGGAGGGTACTTCGATTCCCCTTAATCGAACATCTCCGACGAGTTAGTATAAAATATAAATGAAAAGGAGAAGATTATACCTCAGTGGTAATAGTGCTTTGAGCATCGATATATCCCAATTGCTTGGTAGTTGCCCGTTTTCCACGGCGCTAAGTTTGTAGGGCCTTTTGCCTAATATTCCGAGTACGCGGTACGGTCATTTCCAACTAGGACCCAACTTCCCTTTATTCGAGTTTCGAGTGTTGAGGGTGACCTTTCTTGGAATTAAGTCCCTGACTCCGAAGTAGCAGAGTTTTGTTCTTCTGTTGTAGTACCTCTTGATTTTTGCCTTCGAGCTGCCATTCGAACTAGTGCAGCTTCGCACTTTTCATCTAGAGCCTCGAGGGGGATATTCATGGCCTCGACGTTTGAGCTTTATGTTATACCTTCTGAACCTGCAAATAAGTCAAATGGTCCATTAGTTTTTTTGACCAATGCCTGCTTTACCTCGGACTGAGGTCTGTTCAAGCTCCCCAACCGTTGACTTCGACGTCTTCGATCAACTGTTCCTTGATCACCTACCTCTCGGGTTCAACCGAGGGTGTAGGCTGTGATTGTTATTTGGATACCTGCTTGTCTTTGGATTTCTCCGAGGTATAGGGTGCCTATGTTGGTGCCATGTTGTGCACTGCGAACATCTCCCTTGCCGCATGCTGCCCTCTATACACTGTTTTCATGCCGTCCTTTGTCAGTAAATTCATTATTTTCTGAAGAGTTGATGGCACCGCCCTCGTACTATGAATCCATGTCCTTCCAAGCAAGGCGTTGTATCTCATGTCACCTTCGATGACGTGAAACTTGGTATCTTGAATTGTACCGACCACATTGACTGGGAGGATGATTTCCCCCTTTGTTGTTTCACTCGCCATGTTGAATCCATTCAGGACTTGAGAGGTGGGAATGATTTGGCGGAGCAGCCTTAGTTGCTCCACGACCCTCGACCTGATTATGTTGGCCGAGCTACCTGGATCCATGGAACACGTTTAATTTGAACTTTATTAAAAAGAAAAGAGATTAGCAGTGCGTTATTGTGAGGCTGAGATACGGCCTCCATGTCTTCTTCGCAGAATGTAAGAGTATCGTTGGCTACGTAGCTCCGAGTACGCTTTTCCTTTATGATGGACAATTTTGTTCGTTTGAACACAGGTCCCTGTGAGATATCGAATCCTCCAATTATCATATGAATGATATGCTGCGACTCCTCCTGTTCGTTCTTCCCATTCGCCTCTCTTTATCAAAAGTGGTTCTTAGCTCGGTCGCGGAGGAACTCTCAAAGGTGCCCTTCGCTGATCAGTCGGCCTACCTCCTCCTGAAGCTGTCTATAGTCTTCGGTCCTGTGACCGTGAGTGCCATGGTACTTGAACATTAAATTGGGGTTCCTTTGGGAAGGATCTGACTGTATTGTCTTTGGCCACCCGGTGTCTCTGATCTTACCCATTGTTGATACGACGTCTGATGTGTCGATGTTAAAATTATACTCTGACAATCAGGGCACCTCAATCGGCACCATGTGCTTGTCGAACCAATTTTTTCTCACGAGTCCCCTAGAACTCTGACCTCGATCTACCATTCGATCATTTCGAGGTATATCACGCCTTAGGGCATTTCTTCGGTCTTCGACATATGGCTGGTACATTTCCTTGTTCGGTTTCGGTTCCCTTTCTGCATTCCCTGACTCTTTTTCTAAGAGCCTGCTTGGGTACACTGAGCTCGAGGGGGCTCTGAATTGGTCATCCTCGACCCTGATTATTGATTGATACCCGTTATGCACGTCCGCCCAAGTCACAGTGGAATACTCGATCAAATTTTGCTTTAGCTGCTTCGAAGCTATCGAGCTTCGTTCATTCAAGCCCTGAGTTAAGGCTTGCACCGCCCAGTCATCAGAGAAGGGTGGTAATTCCATTCATTCCATCTGAAAGCGGGATACGACCTCCCTTAGCATCTCGTTCTCCCTCTGTTTAATTTTTTAAGACATCAGACTTTCTTGTAGCGACCTTAATGGCACCAGTGTGTGCTCTCACAAAGGAGCCTACCAACATAAAAAATGAATCTATTGAGTTTGGGGGGAGGTTATGATACCACATCATGGCCCCCTTGGACAGTGTTTCTCCAAAATCTTCAACAAGACGAACTCGATCTCATCGTTTTTAAGTCGTTCTCTTTTATACCACAAGTATAGGTGGTAATATGCTCATTAGGATCAGTGGCCCCATTGTAATTTGGGATATCGGGCATCCTGAACTTCTTCTAAATGGGCTTCAGAGCCTCCCTCGATGGAAATGGTTTCTGCACAAACTTCTTCGAATCTACCCCCTTCAGAATCGGAGGTGCGCCTGGGATCTGGTCTACCCTTGAGTTATAGCTTTCTAGTTTTTTGTCGTTGGCCTTTACCTTTTTTCTCCTGATTCAATTGTTTTGGTGAGATCCTCGATCATTTTCACAATAGTGGGGTCTGTTCCTGACCAGTTATTACACGATCTTTCTGGTGCTTGCTCAACTCGAGGAGCTGTTTCTGGCCATGCTGTTCTCGGGGTTTTTGGTCGACTCTGTAGCTGAGCAATGGCAACCTGTTATGCTTGCAACATCTCGAAAATGATTTGTAGGCTGACTTCATTTGAGCATGTGTTGTTTGTGCATCAGGTTGGACTTCTCCTTGCACGCTTCCCCCGACATCCGCGCCCAAATCTGTGCTTATAGAAATATGTGAACCAACATCAACTGGGTTGGGAAAAGGTGCTACTCCGGGGTTGAGCGGTGGCACACCGGCTGCTGAAGCTGCTGCATTATTTTCTGCGTGAAAATCAAGGCCATTGTTGCCATGCACTGGTGCATTAGCTGAGTTCGACATGTTTTAGCCTGAAATCAAAAAATGTTGGACAAGAAAAAGTATGAAAAATAACGTGTGCTATCAGAAAACTAGCACTAAAATAATCACTATTATCTTTAGCCCCACGGTGGGTGCCAAACTGTTTACCTTGAAAATATATTAATAATTATATTTGATTTGTGGTTCTAAAAATATGCGATCTATTCTAGCCCTAGTTGATTATTAGGAAGTTATAAGTGCAAGTAAAGAAAATGAGATAAGCAAACCAAAGTCATTGCAAGACTGGGCCTCGAGATCACTGGAATAGGGGGACCTCGAGGTTGGATGATAGCACTAATGAAGAAAAATAAATGAAGACAATAAATGAAGAACACTAAGTAAGGAGCAATAAATATGAGAGATAATGTTGAACACAAAAAAGAGTACAGAATGTTCTATTGCAGTGAAATGTATTATTTTTACAAGAATGATTGGGGTCCCCTTTATATTGGAGGGGTGAGTCCCAACATAGTACATGTTTAATTAATACAGAGAAATACTATTGGTACAACTATATAACAGCCTTGTACGAACTTGTACTATTTTTGCAGACCTTATCAGTTCTAACCACGTGTTCTTGGAAAATTCCCACCTTTCCATGAAGGTTATTTACTTTATACTGCCTCGGGGTAGGCCGCGACGGGCCTTCGATATACTCTCTCGAGGTAGAACTTCAGGCCATGTCTCGAGCCTCTCAATATCGGACTTGAAATGCCATAGAGGCCTTTAAATCAGACTCCCCCGATTTTAGCCGTATACAACAGTATTCTCCCTTATCGGGACATTATGTTCAATTGTCTATTAACTTCTTCAAGTAAAGAGAGAAGAGAATCAATATATACAGTATTACAATATTTTTATTACCATCAAGCTATAATCGATAGGCAGGCCCCTATTGGGCAACCTCTGATCAGATGGTATGTTATATACCGAGCCTACTCTGGCCAAGATACAAAGCCTAGTTTGGTCGAGCGCCTATTAGCGAGCCTACTACGGTAGAGCAGTTATATATATACCTAGACTTATAAGGCTGGACAACTATGTTACTTACTATATTGAGAGACTTGAGTAAGTATCATCAAGTGAGCATATCTTTGACTCCTAGTTACTTTCAGTTATTATATTATCAATTCAGTTTCAGCTTTCACTATATTGCCTTACATACTCGGTACATTATTTCGTACTAACGTCCCTTTTATGGGGGCACTGAATTTCATGTGTGCAGGTTCAGATAGACAGACGGGTAGACCTCCTCATTAGGTGTTGCCCGAGTTCAACTTGATCGGTAAGCTCCATGCCCTTCGGAGTTGCCGAGTCTAGAGATTTATGTACATCTTATATATATATATATATATATATATATATATACATGTTATGAGTAGGTCAGGGCCCTGTTCCGATCACCGTATATCCATCAAAAGAGTCTTGTAGACATATCTTGTCAGTTAGTGTAGTATGTTGGGCTTGTAGGTCTTTATGTATATTTTGTTGGTTTGCCAGCCATAGTAGTTATGACGGCCTTGTCGGCCCAGCCTTATATTGATGTTTAGTCTACCTCCATTTGTCTTGCAATGTGACCCATGGCCAAAGTATGACATTATATATTCAGAGTCCCTTAGTCACAAGTTGGTATGCAAGGATAGGTAAGGCACCGGGTGCTGGTCTCGCCCCCCAGGTTCAGGGTATGATAGTTCCATTTTCTTATGGAGTGCATATAATATTGTTGTGAGGCTATTGTTACATGACCATTTCCTCTTTAGGATACTGTGCTTAGGTTGAAACCTCCTTCCTTATTTCCCCAGCTAGTTTTTCATTGTAGTACTTAGGGCGACTTTCTGGCTCTTGTAAGGCTGCAAGCCTATTACATCGTATACTCGACGAAATATTTTTGATGTTCTTTCTCACCTATAATTATCCTTAGTTACTTACCTCCACGCTCATGTGCTCGTATGGTTTCTTCTGAACTGAAGTTTTGACTGGCTTCTTAGTGAGACTCTTTTTTAATTTCTGTAACATTCTTACGATACCTTTACTACCCTAACTCTTATCTGAATATTTCTCAAGGATCATGATTTCATATATGCGAGACTGAATTCCCATGTTGGGGTTCACTATGTTTATCTTGCACAATATGTTGATTTGTCTGTATCCTCTTGTCTAGCCATAAATAGGCCCTTCCTGAATCAACTACTAATTACTCATTGGCCCTTTCTCACATTAATATTCCACGAAATTTTTCTTGGGTTATTTCCTTTATCTTAACTTACGTCTCGCACTGGCTCCTAATCTATCAATAACATCTCGGGCAGGAACCCATACTTCCTCTCCTTGATGTCATGTTTACATAATGTTATGGAATCGTAGCATACCTGTAGGATTTCAATAAATACAATCTCGTCCCTTTCTCATTTTTATCGCATTATTATTTTACCATTCCATAGTTACTAGAACCATTTAATTCTGACTTGATGCCACAACACTCTCTATTCCCCCCTTTAGGGGAGTACTAAGGCTTAGTGCTACGGCGATCTTCCTATAGATACTTTACCTCTTCATCTTTGGCGTCTTTTCACAACATAGATGACCCATACTCGCCTTGCGAAAATCCTTCTTTACCAAGGATAACGAAATTCCTTATTCACGAGGGTGACACCTAGTGTAACTAGCACACATAGTCCCTTAAGATTAACTTTGCTCCCATTGCTCTTTAGGGAATCGTCCTCTTGAATGACCTTTAAGGGTTATTCTTCTATTGTCCATTCTATTATCGTCAGAACTCAATCTCTGAAATTCTCATGATGCTGACCTTTATCAAATTACTCAGTCCCTAATTCATGTTTAGCTTACCATGTTCACCACCCCATACTGATTTCTATTACTTTAAGGTCTAACTTTTCATTCTGGCAGTTGCGTTGGAGTCACGAACTTATTTCTCGAAATGAGGATACAACTTTATGTCCTATACTCTTTTGTTGCCTCCAGGCCTGACACTTCTCATCTTTTCCTTCCCTCGATTATAGACTATGTAATACTGTCATTTCATTTTTTTCCACCTTTATCATCCATGTATCACATCTTACTCATAATGCTTCATTAACTCTCTACTTATTTCCCACTAACATTTATGTCTATCACTTTATTCTGAAAATGCGAAAAAGATATTCTTTTGCTCATAGCTCCCTTGCTCCATCTATTGACTCTTTGAGTTGCCTAACATTCTCTCTCTACTAGGGATGAGAGCCATACTAAGATAATATTTATCCCTTCTAGGCTTCTAGTGCCCATCTTTGTAGTACTCATATCTAGCTGTACTATTTTAGAGTGCACCATCTGGGTGTCTCACAAGGAGATCTATTAGCATATTTTCACTATCCTTCGATAGTGTCAACTAACGCAAACAATCCATTCACCAATTACTCTAACCCTAGTCGGATCCTGATATCCCATCCTTCTCTTATACTACTTCTGTTAACTTCAATAGGACATAAATGAGATGGGTGTGGCTATTTGTACAAACCTCTGTTATTGTTGAATGTAACTCAAAAGGATTTTATTCCTCTGCCTGAATTTTTAAATACTGATAATCTTCATTAACTGGGCGCCTCGTATCCTTCTTCATCTTGCTTCTTTTACTTGTATCTATCTTCTGAATTTCTCCTTGCCTTTCACCATAAGGGTGGATTAGTATAGTTGCGTTAAGGCTCCTCATCAAGAGGCTTACATGTATTAGTACACATATGATCTACTGAATACCTTACATTAACTCATCATAAACATCATGAAAAGTTGAGTTCCTATGACTTAATTCTTCCATAGCCACATGCAATCTCTTACCATATGTCTTTCTAGATGTAGGCATCGTTGTATGATGAATAAGATAGAGTTTAGGAAATTTAGTTCTTACAACTTAGCTCTACTACAGGATCTAGAGTAAGAAGAAAGAGTGACAGTCCTAAATGCCCTATAGCCTCCTGCTTATAAGTGTGGTGCACGACACACCCATAAACAAGACTCTACTAGACACGACTTTTAGAATCCCTAGGACAGAACTACTTTGATACCACCTCGTTCACGCCTCGAACCTGGGGGAGGGGGGGTAAGACTAGCACCCGGTACCTCACCTATCCTTGCGTACCAACTTGCGACTAAGGGACTCTGAACATATAATGTCATACTTTGGCCATGGGCCACATTGCAAGACAATTTGCAAATACTGACTAACATCAATATAAAGCTGGGCCGACAAGTTCGTCATAACTACTACAACTGGCAAACCAATCAAAATATACATACAAGGTCTACAATCCCAACATACTACAGTAACTGACAGGATATGTCTACAAGCCTCTACTGATGGATATACTATGATTGGAATAGGGCCCCGACCTACTCATAACATATATACATATATACACAAGATGTACATAAAGCTCTAGACCCGGAAATTCCAAAGGGCATGGAGCTTACTGATCAAGCTGAACTCGGGCAACACCTAATGAGAAGGTCTACTTGTCTGTCTATCTGAACCCGCACGTATGAAATGCAGCGCGTAGTACGAAATAATGTACCGAGTATGTAAGACAATATACTGAAAGCTGAAACTGAACTGATAATATAATAACTGAAAGTAACCGGGAGTCAAAGATAATCTGAAGATATGCTTACCTGCTGATACTGACTCAGATCTCTCAATATAGTAAGTAAAATAGTTGTCCGGTCCTATAAGGCTCGGTATATATATAACTGCTCTGCGGTAGTAGGCTTGCTCATAGGTGCTCGGCCATACTAGGCTCTATATCTTGTCCATCTGGGCTCGCTCAAAGGCACTCGGCCACAGGAGGCTCGGTATATAACTTACCATTTGATCAGAGGTTGCCCAATAGGGGCTATCCCTATATGCTCTCTGCTCTCTTGACTGGAAGATGACAGTACTCAATTGAATATGAAGTCCCGATAAGGGAGAATATTTTAACTCATGAGACTAGGAAATGTACATAAATTCAGGAATATGAATTTCTCTTTATGACTCGTTATAAAACTCATTTAATTACGAGATCATGTCAAAATGAAGGAAGGGCTTAGCCTTAACATACCTGAGCCAATTTTCTTGACAATTTCTCCAACACACGTTGATTGCGATAAAACATGCAATGCAGATCGAAGTAGGGGAAAAATTCGTATGATATTCTTTGAGAAAGATTGCATCATACTCCCTTAGAATCACAAAAATCCCGTTGCCATAACATTACGTAGTTTCGTATGATTTTTGTAGAAAAAGTTTATGCTGCTAACAGATCAATTCTTATATGAACTTGATGAAGCCTCTTTTATTACTTTGTAGAGTACAAAATGAATTTTTGAGAGGTTTTTAAGTCTTTATGTGTGGGCCCCACACTTTTGATGACTAAGCCACACATTCCTTTAATTGTGACACCATGCCATATGATTCAAGAGTCATGAAATTGACCAAGCATTGCTGCTAAATTAATGGGGTCCAAGCTTTATCCAAAATCACCATTAATTAATCACTAATATCTTGGTTAACTTGATAATCTACCACTATCCAATAATTAACCAATTACCAACATAATTAAGAATTATCTCAAATTACTCAAAATACTACTCATTTTTAATACACTTTATACATATTTACTATCATGGTCATGTGGTACCTTGTATGGCACTAGTCCACAAATACGGGGTATTATAGCTTGGACCGTATTTTATCTCAAATTTCTAAACTACGACAAAACTTATTTTCTTCGATTTGCTTACCATAACTACTTCACGAATTTACTTATCACTTGTTTGAAATAGCATAATGCTTGTAATCTCAAAATAATCTCTTTCCTGAACTTACGTCTTTTAACTTACGACGAAGTTTTAACATACGAAAATGCGGGGTGTAACATCTTCTTTCCAAGATTTCATCAATTTATTTATGGCATACTTTAACATATGAAAACATGTGGTGTAACACATCATTACAAAGAGAAACAAAACATGCGGAACAATAAGAAACTACCAAAACAAATGGAGAATAACCAATACTTGAAAAACCCAAACCATGGAAAAGCAATAATACCAAAATAGATAAATTACTCACATAAATAGAATAACATAATAAAGTACCTCAAGTAATATAAGAACGATAAAAACAAGTAGAACATGAGATAGCAAAAATATACAAGTTATACAATTAGAAGCATGTAACAAGTACTCATATATTGACTGAAAAATGTACAAATCAAACCAAGTAACAACTAACAAGTAAATCATAGATGCCAGGTAAGGACATGTAACAATTAAAGCAAATACAAGAGATAACATGGAAATAAATATCCGAACCCCGCATGCTAAATCCCATGACGGCGCATATGCACTCGTCACCTCACATATATGTCATTTCCCCACATATTTCACATAAAATGTTGTCTCTACGGGATTGAGTTTGTTGAATGTTTTAGTTGTTGAGATTCTTATCTTACTTGTGACTACGAGTTGAGGATGGGAACCTTGTGTTCTTTGGGGATAGGTGTGTCTGGACCGGGCTATATGTCGCGGTAGGGTTATGTTAGGGTAAGATTCACTGTGGTTGTTGCATGTGTCTTGCTTCTTCTTTGTGGAGTGGCTTTGTAGTATGGTACCAATGAGGAGTTGTGCCTATTGGGATTGTTTGATATTTCTCTCATGTGTATCTCTCTCCATATTTAGTCATATTCGAGCTATGCTTATTGGGTTTTGATCGCGATGTATGTGCCCAAGTGGCATTTGGTGTGGCTTGTTGGTCGGGTGAGTAGTTATGTGTTTCACATGGTTCTTATATCATTCGTAGTTTTTCAAAGGCGTAGACTAAGGTTCTAGTCGTTATAGGGATCATATTAGTACCGGGTTTGGTAATGGGCAGCTATTGCGGTAAAACATATTGCTATGGGCATATAGATGATGTGTTACGTCATGTGGTTATACCATGGTGGTGCGCGTATGAGTTTGTTCAGCTGGTTGAGGTTGATACAGTGTTTGTGAGAAATGGGTCTTTGGTGGATGTTGAAATTTTGTTCTAAGGCTTATCGGCATGAGTGGTAGGAGTAATCTTCAGTTGAGATGGGGTTGTCGGGCTTATGTGGGTTGTGGTGACGCGTGATCACCCGTGTGTATGAGTACGGTGAGTTTATATAGTTATTTGATGGCTTTAGAATGACTCTTGGCACATTCGAGGATGAATGTTTATTTAAGACGGGGAGAGAGTAACGATTCGACCGGTTGTTTTGGAGCTTTAGCATTCCGTTTGGTGGTTTGGGGTCTTAAGTGGCTTCATATTATGTATTATGACTTGCGTGCATGGTTGATTTCAATTTTCGAGTGATTTGAGATTGATTTGGAAGAATGTTTTTTTATTTTAGAAGCTTAAGTTGGAAATATTGACCGAGGTTTGTCTTTTGTGAAAATGACCTTGGAACGGTGCTTTGATGGATACAGTAGGTTCATATTGTTATTTTTGACTTGGGCATATGCCTGGAATTAAACTTGGAGGTCCCTAGGTTGATTTGGCTTCTATTGCCGAAAGATGGAAATTTGAAGATTTGGAAATTCCTCAGGTTTGACCCGTAGGTTGACTTTATGTCTACCGGGTTCAGAATTTGGTTTTGGGACTTGGAATAGGCCTGTTTTGTTATTTAGAACTTGTCTAAAAATTTGGTGTATTCCGAGTTGGTTTAATAGGATTTGGAGAGGTGGTTGTGTTTTTAGAAGTTCTTGAAGTTCATTGTGGTTTTCATGTGTTTTGTGTCTGATTCATTGTTTCAGATGTTATCTCGATGTTTTGATTGCACGAGACAGTTTGTATGATGTTTCTAGACTTGTGGGGATATTTGGTGTGGAGTCTCGAGGGCTCGGGTGAGTTTCTGACGCGTTTTGGAGAGTTTGAGAGAATATAGTTTTGCTGGTGTTGCTGGTGCTTCAGATTTCGCAAATGCCAGATATTGTTTGCATTTGCGAGTTGGGTATTGCATTTGCGAGGTTCAATAGAAATTGATTGGTTCCCACTTATGAATACTCTGTTCGCTTTTGCGATAGGGTGCCTGGGCAGGCTTAATTGCATTTGCGATCACATGATCACTTTTCCGACTTTCCCTGGGTTCATCAGGCGTTGCATTTGCGATGGATTGTCCACATTCGCGAGGGTTCACATTTGAGAACCCTGGGTCGCAGTTGCGAACGTCGTATCGCATTTGCGAAATTGCACATGAACAAAAGGGCTGGAAAACGGGACTTAGCTTCATTATTCACATTTTAAAACCCTAGACTCGGGAGGAGGGATTTTGAGGAGGGATCTTCACATCCAATTGCGGGGCAAGTGATATTTATTAATTTTCAATTCTATTATATGATTATATATGATATTTAAGGGAAATTTTGGGGAATTTTGTCTATGTTTTTAAAAATTAAAATTTGATATTTGAGAGTCGAATTGGACTCGTATTTTAAAACAAAACACATATATGGACTCGTGGGGTTATGGATAGTGAAGATCTACCCCTAGACTCGTGTTTTGACCGGGCGGGCCCACGATTGACTTTTTTTGGCTTTTGGGAAATTGTGTAAAGATCTTAACTCTAAGGCCCCGTAAAATCTCACCAAGATATTTGAGGTTTTGTGGTGCTGAGGTAGGTTTATGTATCCAAATATAGTGGTTAATTTTCAAGGAAGCTCGCCGCGATACGAACTTTTTGGGTTGAATAATGCACTGAGGAGTTGATGGAAATTTTTGTTAGAAGAAGGAAATTATGCAGTCAGTTTTTTCACCGTAGAACCACTATGTGGGACGCATACCCGTCGCAGAGTTGAGCAGAAAATGGTTGAATTTTGAAGGTCGTTTTGTGATCCATTCTACGATCACATATCCATTTCGCGATAAACATTTCCGTTGCAGATTTGGCATGCAGAATTTTAGAGAGTGATTCTGCGGTTTACTCTGCGGCTGCATAAGTGGTCTGCGGACCGCTGACCTATTGCAGACCAACCCATTTCTTGGCATCATTTTTGCGGCCCATTTTGCGGGCCGCATATCTGTTATGCAGTCCATTCTGCGACCACAGACCTGAGTTCGAAGGGTCAATTTTCTTGTTTTTATAACCCGACCCTATTTTGATAAATTGCCTTAGGGGCTCATTTTAAAGCGAATGTATGATGATTTTAGAGAGAGGTAAGAGTATTTTAGAAAGAGAAGGAGGAAATCTAGCATCTAATCACCCATTCTTGCACCAATCTTCTAGAATGAAGGAAGTCAATCACTAGATTATCATCTATTTGGGTAAGTCCTACTCCTAATCTTTCATGCAAGATGTTCTGAGTTCAACTATGTTGTGGGGTTGGAAATAGGCCATGCATGTGACAATTGCTTGTAGTATGTGGGGTTAATGAACCATTTTGGGTAGTTGCTATTTGGAATTGGTTGAGGGAAGAAGGGATTACCATTGTAGATCTTTGTAGTCTATTTTGCATACTAGGTGTTTGGCATAAGTCCTAAGAGAGTTACACCATTAGAATCCTTGTAATTATTAACGGATTTGCACTATATTCCTTTATATTGTTATTGCTAGGAGTGTTGGGACGTTGCAGTAACTTAAGAAAATCTCAAACAAGGTATGTTGGCTATACTTCTCTCTTGGAATTGAATTCCATGATGTTCCCGTAAGTTTCAAGTATGGTTGGCCCGTGTTCCGAGTTTTTCATTGTATGTATTTGACTATTCAAATAAGCTTGTGTTGAAACACATATACTAAAAATATGCATCAAATTCTCCTATTATCTTTTGTTCTTCGTCGGGAATGTATGCTAGTGAGTAGAGTATCATTCCCACGAAGACTTCTGATTAAATTTTGACTGATTCAAACTTAATCAACTTATGGATTCAAGAGATTTCTCACAAAATATTTAAATGACCAATTAGACTACCTAAAACTATCAAGCAATGAAATAACTAGAAATCAACCACAACACTTAAGCAATTTCGGATAAAAATAAGTAGGAGATGATATTCCAGGGTCACGGGTTAGCTAATAATCGTGTTGCGTTCTTGGTTTAAAATGACTAATTGATTTATCTGGATTGTTGATTGACAGGGTTGATATTACTCATAAGAATTTGTCGAGTTCTTACTCGCCTATTCAAGCTAAGTTAATGCCTATATGTCTATGGAATTAAGATTAACAAGAATGCATTTACACTTCCTGTATTTCAGCCAAGCAAGGCAATTAGTTAAATTTCTATCCTAATTGCAAATCCATTCCCCGATACCTGGGTTCAAGAACCTGCTCTATTTTATTCTATATGCAATCTAGAGTTCCCACTTTCAAGTTCAAATCTAGATTCGTAGATAGTATTTCACTGTTAGCTACTCAGCAAAATAATTAAAAATAGAATTAAATAAACAACCCAAAATGATAAATCAAATTCGTCAAGTTAAACTTCAAACATCAACATTCATGTATCACCCATGACCCTAGAACAATAAGGTCCTTAGCCACTCATGTTCATACAATCATCAAAAATAATGTTTTCAAACATAAATTAAATGAATACTAGAGGAATAATGGAGGAATTGCTCAAATCCGTGCTCCCGAGTGTTTCCTACTTTTGTTTCTCTCTAAAAGTCACGTACTCGTCTTCAAAATAGGTCTAGGTTGGTTTCTATATGAGTTGCGGGCATCTTGGGGTAGAAATAACCAAGTCCTAGTCGAAACAAGATAAATTACATTTTGAGCATCCAGGGCAGCGTGGGGTGCTGGCCCTGGCGCTCAGCTTGCCAATAGTTCTATAAAGTGCGCCACAGACCGCACCCATGCTGCCTGTGGCCCTCAAATTCTCACTTTTGCTTTTTCTTCCCAATGTCGCTCCAATTAACGCCCTTTCATCCCAAATGATTTCTACACATAGAAATACCATAAATTAGCACAAATAATTATATTATACATCTAAAATCATCGAGACATGAGCAAGATGTGAGGCAATATATAAAAAAATATGCATACATTAAGCCGATTATCAACACCCCACACTTAGAATCTTTCTCATCCTCGAGTAATGGAACTATATTAACACCCCGAAATGTACCTATCATGATGAAAGATCACTTCACAATTAATTCCATCAAACACCCTATCTTTGGGCTATGACCAACATCGGCAATTAAGGAGGAACACACGAATTTAACATTCTTCCCGTTTTTAAACTAGCCCAAGTATACCAAATGTTATTTGAACCAACTCAAGCAACCTCTCCACAACCACCTTACATCAAGAGACGACTCGTTTCCACTAAGCATCCTCAACTCACACACTCACCCAACAAAAGAAAGTGTACAACATCATCAATCCATCATGAGACCAAGTGCCCTCACCACAAACAAAAGAGTGAATATAAAAGTAATAAATACGTTCAAATATGTCATTGAACATAAATTAAGGACATCACACAATTGAACAACATTCACTCACTCTCACAAAGTATTCATGTGCATCCCATGGTCGTACCATAAGCTTGCCGGTAGTGTACATCTCTACTAACCTAACTAGCCAAATCTTGGATCAATTAGGACTTTAAGGTTGTAATGTAGGTTAAGGGACATGTAGGATACATTTAGTAATAGTGACTAACCGTCCTAAGCACTTTAATACACTACACTCACAGATCAAGCACATTTTATTTTCAACCTATTCACTTGTCATACACCATATATAACATAGCCTCTTTTCAATTAAGCACCTCTATGGTTTCACTAGCACGAGTTAGAAGGATTAGGAGGTGTGTGTCTTTCTACATTATTTGAACTGTTATTTTCTTTTTCTTTTTCTTTTTTTCTTGCAAAATTTTCCTCTCCTTTTTTTTCTTTTCGCACACTTTTGATACATTGAAGTTCATAGGCTAGTGACCTTCTTTCACAATTTTAGTGCACCTTAAGGGCTCTTCTATGGTTCTACTCAAAATCTACTCCCCGATCTATCACCTTACTTCTTTTAATGACTAAGTGTCTTATGAGGTAATGGTTCAACAATCTCGAATTTAGAACAAAATAGGAGTACGACTTGTAATGTGGGTGCCAAAGAAATAGTCTATAGGCTCAAAGGGTTTAGCAATGGTAAAATTTTATTTATCAGTGACAATCAACTTTATGGTCAAGCAATAATTTCCTATGTCATCTCCTAGACAAGCACAAATTAATGATTTCATGTTGATTAACACACGGGGCAAGTTCTAGACTACACAAGTGTAACGACTTGGCCGGTCGTTCTTTGAGATTAGCCCCGTTTCTCCTGTTTCTTCTTTATCATATGTTGCATATCCTATTTATGTTATATTGGGTCGGTTGGTTCGGGTTTGGAGTGGCCGTGGTGTGTTCTAAGACACTTAGTCTCTTAAATTAGCTTAATAGTTGAAAAAGTCAACTGGGAGTTGACTTATTGGTAAACGACCCGGGAATGTAGATTTTATGGCTCAGACACGTTCTTTAGGTGATTTGGGACTTAGGAGCATGCTCAGAATGAAGTTTTGATGTCCCGAGTAGAATTAGGCTTGAATTGGCAAAAGTTAGTTTTTGGCGATTTCCGATCGGCAGGGCAAAAATAGGCTATCGGGGTCGGAATGGAATTTCGGAAGTTGGAGCAGGTTCGTAATGTCATTTTGGATATGTGTGCAAATTTTCAGGTCAGTCGGATGTGTTTTGGATGGTTTCGGCATCGTTGGTGAAATTTAGAAGTTTCAAAGTTCATAGGCTTGAATTCGATGTGATTTTGGTTTTTTGCGGTGGTTTTGGTGCTTCGAAGGCTCGACTAAGTTCGAATGAGGTTATGGGATGTTTTGTTATGTTTGGTTGGGGCCCCGAGGGGCTCAAGATTGATTTTGGATGGTTGACGGAGGTTTGGACTTAGGAATTTACAACAAAATTTTTACTGGTGTGGCCGCACCTGCGGATGGGGAGCTGCAGGTGCGGGCCCGCAAAAGTGAAAAGGGATCAGCAGATGCGGAATTTGGGTATCTCAGTGTGGGACCACAGATGCGGACGTGGGACCACACCTGCAGAGTTGCAAGTGCGGAAAAGGACTCGGAGGTGCGGAGTTTAGACTTTTAGTAGGGCGATGATGCCTAGGGTTTTCTGGATAAGTGTCAGTGCGTACTACTGGGATTTTGGAGACCAGTGGGGTCTCGTTTACTACTTTTCAATTTTCTGGTGCTGCTTTCACTTGGTGGGAGTCTTTTGAGAGGCGTATGCCTGTTGGTTCAACACCCCTCACCTGGCAGCAGTTCTCCACTATCTTCTTGAAGAAGTATGTACCACTGTCTCACAGGGAGGAGTAGCACAAAAATTTTGAGTAGCTGCGTCAAGGGAAGCTATCAGTGATGCAGTATGAGATGCGGTTTATAGAGTTGGCTCGTCATGCCACCGAGTTGGTCCCTACTGATAGGGAGAGGATTAGGTGGTTCGTGGATGGCCTCACCTATTAGATCCACCTTTTTATGACTCAGGAAAGAGTATCAGATGCTACCTTCGAGCAGGTAGTTGATATTGCTCTAGATATTGACTCGGTTCGTCGGTAGGAGAGGAAGGAGAGGGAGGCCAAGAGGCCTCGTGGATCGGGTGGTTCTAGTGGTGCTCCTTCCAGGGGCCAGTTCTTTCAGCATGGTGAGGCTGTTCATTCAGGCCTCTTAGTCAGTCCGCCCAGCCTATAGTGGTGCATCTTCGAGGCATGGTCCCCGCAGTTCTCAGCTAGGCCATTCTTCATTCGGTGCCCTCCCAGCCTAGAGTGCAGCTTGAGCACCACCAGTTCAGAGTTCCTCTATGCATGATTCTTCTAGTGGACATTCTGGTGCCAGTGGTTTCTATTAGTCCCCGTCTCTAGCTCCAGAAATTCTTTTTGAGTGCGGAGAGTTTGGGCACATATGGAGGCAGTGTCCCCGTCATCCTGGTGGTTCTTCTCAGCAGAGAGGCCAGCCCTTGACTCCAGCTCCAGTTACTTCACCACCCGCCCAGACAGCTAAGGGTGGTAATCAGTCAGCCAGGGGCTGCCCTAGAAGGGGAGGTCGAGTAGGTGGAGGTCAGGCCGATATGTATGCATTTCCAGCCTATCGCCGAGATGCTTTGGCTTTATTTTACCCTGGTTCTACATATTCTTATGTCTCTTCATATGTTGACCACTTCCTGGATATGCCCCGTGAGCTTTAGTTACGTCTGTTCATGTGTCGACTCCAGTGGGCGATACTAGTGTTGTGGACCGTGTGTATCGGTCGGTGTGATATCTATTGGGGGTCTGGAGACACGAGTGGGCCTACTGTTACTAAGCATGGTCGATTTTGATTTGATATTGGGCATGGATTGGTTATCTCCGTGTCATGTTGTTATTCATTGTCACTCTAAGACCGTGACCCTAGCTATGTCAGGACGCCCGAGCATTGAGTGGAGAGGTTCTTTTGACTATGTGCCTAGCAGGGTGATTTCCTACCTGAAGGCTCAGCGTATGGTTGAAAAGTGTATTTGGTTTCTGTGAGGGATGTTAGTGGTGAGACTCCCACTATTGATTCGGTTCCTATGGTTCGTGACTTTCCAGACGTGTTTCCTGTAGACCTACCAAGCATGCCATCTGACAGAGACATTGGCTTTGGTATTGACCTGGAGCCAGGCACTCAACCTATTTCTATTCCACCTTATCGTATGGCACCAGCGGAGCTAAAGGAATTAAAGGAGCAGCTTCAGGAACTCCTAGATAAGGGGTTCATTCGGCCTAGTGTGTCACCTTGGGGTGCACTGGTATTGTTTGTGAAGAAGAATGATGGTTCTATGCGTATGTGTATTGATTATCGGCAGCTGAACAGGGTTACGGTGAAGAACCAGTATCCCTTGCCTTGTATTGATGACTTGTTTGATCAGTTGCAGGGTGCCAGAGTGTTTAACAAGATTGACTTTCGTTTCGGCTATCACCAGTTGAAGATTCAGGGGCCAAAGATTTCGAAGACTGCTTTCAGGACTAGTTATGGTCATTATGAGTTTCTGGTTATGTCTTTCGGGCTGACCAATTCCCCAGCAGTCTTTATGCACTTGACACATAGTGTATTCCGGCCTTATCTGGATTCTTTCATCATCGTGTTTATTGACGATATCTTGGTGTATTCTCGATCTCGGGAGGATCATGAGAAGCATTTGAGAGTTGTGCTTCAAACCTCGAGGGAGAAGATATTGTATGCGAAATTTTTGAAGTGTGAGTTCTGGCTTGATTCAATAGCGTTCTTGGGGCATGTGGTGTCCAGTGAGGGTATTTAGGTTGACCTAAAGAAGATAGAGGTAGTGTAGAGCTAGCCTAGACCGTCATCAGGTAACGAGATTCGTTGTTTCCTTGTTTTGGCTGGGTACTATCGTCGTTTTGTAGAGGGATTTTCATCTATTGCAGCACCTATAACCAGACTGACCCAGAAGGGTTCTCGGTTCAGGTGGACTGAAGAGTGTGAAGAGAGCTTTTAGAAGCTCAAGTCAGCCTTGACTACAGCTCCAGTGTTGGTTTTGCCTACGATTTCAGGTTCTTATACAGTTTACTGTGATGCCTCGAGAGTTGTCCTTGGAGCGGTTTTGATGCAGGACGGTAGGGTGATTGCCTACGCGTTAAGACAGTTGAAGGTGCACGAGAAGAATTATCTAGTGCACGATCTTGAGCTAGCAACTATTGTCCATGACTTGAAGATTTGGCGTCATTATTTATATGGAGTGCATTGTGAGACTTTGACTAATCACCATAGTTTGCAGCATCTGCTTAAGCAGAAGGATCTGAATTTGCGTCAAAGGAGGTGGTTGGATCTTCTCAAGGATTATGACCTCACTATTTTAGTTGGGCTCCCACAGACTTTGAGGAGGTGTGATGCTATATGGGTTATTGTGGATCGGCTGACCAAGTCCGTGCACTTCATTCCTGTTGGTACAAATTATTCTTCGGAGCGGTTAGCTGAGATTTATATGAGGGAGATTGTTCGATTGCATGGGGTTCCAGTTTCTATCATTTCTGACAGAGGAACTCAGTTCACATCTCAAGTTTGGAGAGCCGTACAGAGAGAGTTGGGTACTCAGGTCCAATTGAGCACAACGTTTCATCCTTAGACCGACGGGAAGTCGGAGCATACTATTCAGATTTTGGAGGATATGTTGCGTGCCTGTATCCTTGATTTTGGGGGTTCTTGGGACCAGCTTCTGCCACTCGTGGAGTTTGCATATAATAATAGTTATCAGTCGAGTATCCAGATGGCTCCGTATGAGGATTTATATGGTAGGAGGTATAGATCTCCGATTGGTTTGTTTGAGTCGGGCGAGGCTAGGCTATTGGGCACAAACTTGGTTCAAGATGCGTTGGGTAAGGTGAAATTGATTTAGGAGCGGCTTCGGACGGTTCATTCTAGGCAGAAGAGCTATGCGGACCGGAAGGTCCGAGATGTGTCTTTCATGATTGGGGAGAAGGTGCTGCTGAAGGTGTCACCCATGAAGGGTGATATGAGGATCGGGAAGAGGGGAAAGCTGAGTCCCCGGTTCATTGGGCCATTTGAGCTGCTTCGAAGGATTGGGGAGGTGGCTTATAGGCTTTCCATGCTTCCCAGTTAATCGAGTATTCATCCGGTGTTCCATGTTTTGATGCTCTGGAAGTATGTTGGTGACCAGTCTCTTTTTTTGGACTTCAGCACGGTTGAACTTGAGGGTGATATGTCATATGAGGTAGAGCCAGTGGCTATTTTGGGTTGTCAGGTCAGAAAGTTAAGGTCTAAGGATATAACTTCAGTAAAGGTTTAGTGGAGATGACAACCGGTGGAGGATGCCACCTGGGAGACCAAGAGGGATATGCGGAGTACATATCCTCATTTATTTGAGACTCCAGGTATGTTTCTAGACCCGTCCGAGGATGACCATTTGTTTAAGATGGGGAGGATGTAACGACCCGGCCGGTCATTCCGTGAGATTAGCCCTGTTTCCCCCGTTTCTACTTTATCATATGTTTCTTATCCTATTTATGTTGTATTGGGTCGGTTGGTTCGGGTTTGGAGTGGTCGTGGAGAGATCTGAGACACATAGTCTCTTAAGTTAGCTTAATAGTTGAAAAAGTCAACTGTGAGTTGACTTATTGGTAAATGACCTTGAAACGTAGATTTTATGGCCCGGACAGTTCGTTAGGTGATTTGGGACTTAGGAGTGTGCTCGGAATGAAGTTTGATTTCCAGTGTAGAATTAGGCTTGAATTGGCGAAAGTTAGTTTTTGGCGATTTCCGGTCGGCAAGGGAAAATAGGCTATCGGGGTCGGAATAGAATTACGGAAGTTGGAGCAGGTTCATAATGTCATTTTGGATATGTGTGCCAATTTTCAAGTGAATCGGATGTGTTTTGGATGGTTTCAGCATCCTTGGTGAAATTTAGAAGTTTCAAAGTTCATAGGCTTGAATTCGATGTGATTTTGGTGTTTTTGCATTGTTTTTGGTGCTTCGAAGGCTCGACTAAGTTCAAATGAGGTTATGGGATGTGTTGGTATGTTTGGTTGGGGCCCCGAGGGGCTCAGGATTTTGAGTCATTTTGAGTAATGGCCGTAATTTCTGTGTTCCGAAGCCTCTTATGGTCCGTGTCATTTTCCGGAAAGCTTTTACATAAAAAAATGATCTTAACCTAAATAAGGATTGGGTTGACCAAGGTCAACATTCTTGGTAAACGACCTCAGATCGGTGTCTTGACTATTTTGGTAGGTTCGTATTATGATTTTATCGGACATGTACGCACTTTTGGTTGGGGTCTTGGGTGACCCAAGCGCGTTTCGGCTCATTATGTGAAAGATTGTGAAAAATGAGTTTTTATGTTAAAATATTGAGTTTTGATTATCTATTCATGATTTTTGATGTTTTATTGATGATTTGAGCGAGCGAGCGAGCGCGTTTATATGGTGTTATTACACTTGTGTGCATGTTTGATTTGTAGCTCGAGATGCTGGGGGGTGTTTCATATGTGTTACAGATGGGTTTAGAACATTTGAGTATCAGCTATTACTGGTGTCCAGTTGCAGGTCTCACATTTACGAGAACCTTAACGCCATTGCGAGCCTCATATTTGTGATTTCAGGCTCGCAAATGCAAAGTGGGAACTGGGGTTCGCTTTTGCGATCTGGTCTGGGATCACTTCTACGGTCCTCGTGTATCATTTGTGATACTCTACCGGGCAAAGCATATTCACATTTGCGAAGCTTGGCTCACATTTGCAAGGGGATGTACTTCGCAAATGCGAAGGTTATGTCGCATTTGATACTTCTGTGTGTTTGAAAAACTGATCGAATTTGCGATCAGTGTTTCGCATTTGCGTAAATCACAATTGCGACATGTGCATCTATGTAAAATATTGGGAAAATCAAGACTTAGCTCATTTTACAACCTTTTTCAACCTTACGCTCTATAAGGGCAATTTTGGAAGAGCATTTTCTACCGAAACTCATTGGTAAGCATCTTTAACTAGTTTTCAATTAATGTCAATTACTTTTCCATGAATTTTATCTTCAAATCCACCTATCAGGAATGCGCCTCAGACTTTGCATCTCCTGCCCCTTCCAAGTATCCCAAATGCAAGAATTGTCTCGCATTTGCGATTAGGTCCTGGCAAATGCGAGATATGCAGACCTGATGCACCAACATTCCTCAATAGTCCAAAATCATTCCATAACACATCCAAAACTCAACCAAGCCCCTCGAGCTTCAAACCGAACATGCACACAAGTGCAATAACATAATACAAACTAGCTCGCTAGCTCAAATCATCAAGATAATATCAAATATCAAGAATCGACTATTAAAACTCAAGAATTTTAAACTTACAACTCATTTTTCAAAATTTTTACATGCGCGCTTGGTTCAACCGGGACACCAACAAGTACAATTGATTTAATAGTAAAAGCATAATTTCATGAACTTATTCCACAAATGGAAAACAAAACACACAAAATATACACAAGGAAGGGTATCCCACATATCTCCGTTGCAGCGCTCAACCTGATTCCAAACATATCAATCTACATAGGGATACTCATCGAGCCATAATGTTCGTGCTCACTAAGCACATGTGCTTCAACATCAAGCACGATAGAGTGAACACATATAACTGTGGGAGATGAATAGCACAATACAATACGCCAAAATACAAGCACAACTAAGGTATAATAAGCAAATCAACATCAGGAAAGCCATCTCGCCCATTTATCGCCACAAGGCCTAAACAGAATTACACTATGTGTGCAAATAATCAAGTAGCCTCATAATCCCTCATACCATAAGAGAGAAACACATAACAAAGAAAAGGGCACGAATAATATCCAATATGCCCGATGATATACCTATGGTAGCAATTGCGTAAGAATAAGCAAACCGATCTAATATATAATACACATCATATTATGCTTACAAGCCCCCAAACCAATTTTGATCATCCCCAATCATGTAAATAAACTTCCAAAATAACATAGCAAACTATCCATAACACGTACCATCAGTTATCCAATTCTCAACATATCTTCACAGTCCTCAACCAAGGAATAGTCTGCCCACGAGAACATCATGTCTCTAAACATCATGAATATAAGAATCTCCATATCCGGTCCCAATTCCACTACTCAAACGACTAACACATCACCCGTACACAATCATCTTACGAAAAATACTCACATAAACCTCTTGCACCACGCAACCAAAACCTGAACCTCGGTATCCCAAAACCAGATGTTCACCATGAGACTAGTCAAGCTTCCACAAATCAACACATAATGCGTCTCCTAATATGCAAACCCTTCTCAGGCGATACCAAATGATGCCAACATTTTTGTAAACATCTGAAATCGTCCATGGCATCTAGAACACATGACCTTCCCTTCATAACTAAACTGCAACCTTGTTCTCCCAACTTTCAGTCCCACACGGCTCACCGCAACTATCATGCTAACTTGTGAAAATACAAAAATCTCATAATCAACTCTAAATCACCAGTAGGATGAACATCTCATCAACTAAGAATCTTCTATTTAACTCAATACAAGAGGACATCACCACATGCATGACACCTTATATAACCGTAAAAGACTTTAATCCATGATCTATGGTCAAAACCATCACGAAATCTTCAAAATCCATTCACACATAACCAAGCCATTAGAACTAAATCTCTCTAAATCAACCAAGTGACAAAGACTGCTAAAACAAAGAGTACCTCAACATGAAAATGCATGTGCTGGAGAACCCTTTAATGAATATGAAGTTGTTTCTTTCACCTTTCTAATACCACAATATAGAATCAATAATGATATGGAATTTTGCAAGTCTCGGCACCATCCAAATGCCATCCTCAAGTTCTATCCATACACAAAACTGAAAAACCTCAAATACGACATATGAGTCCTAAGCCCGTAGGAAACTTCTTGTAGGTCATTCACCTTACTCTAATCCCTAATGCATAGCCAATACGCACCAAAAATATGCACTCCATCGGCACAAGAATATCCAAAATAGGCAACCTAGATATTCCTTTTGCTAGCACACTACATCCGCAACGAGTAACATCTGAATCTTCCCTAGACCTCTATATACCTATAAGTTATAGTAAATCATACATCCAACCGATCCCTTGCTAAAACTCAGCTTCGTTGAAATATTTCTCACATCATAGCCAATCCACTAGCACATCCTAGTCTAAGAACTAATATAACACATGACCATGCAATCCAATCGTCTATAGTAGACTCCCCTACTTAGCTCAAAGATGTAGAACACACCATCCGAAAACCCATGGCACTCTTCCTCTATAACTAACCCAATCCCTCACTGTTAATCAACTAAATGCTTCATAAAATTATGTAACACCAGTCATTAAACACTCTAGACTCTGCCAAGTGCATACTCATCCTTGTGACATTCAAACCAACTTCCTCAAAGCTCTGAAATGATAGTATATGCATTCCACTGAATAGTATCCTAATACAATACACATGACCTCGAATCTTCTCGCAGCGGACAACCCGCCGGATAGCTTCAAATCAACACCTTCTTATGACCCTACCACATCACAACAACTAGACAACCAATTAATCCTCCCAAGTCTACACACGTCAACAAGATATAAGATTCATCTTCATTCCTCAAATGAACAACTGAAAGATCCACTAACATACCCACTTCCCAAAGATGCACAACACATCGATAAGGTGATCAAGTATCCACAGACCTTTGCATCCCATCCGCAACATCACAAGCCGATGCTTCACCACTGATATCGAGTGCTCGACATCACGTACGAGTGAATGGAGGAAAATCAAAGATATAAACTTCAAGCTAAAACAAATTCTCATGATAAGGAAGGAAAGATGAAAATTTTCCTACATGATATTTAGCCTCTCGAAGACAGGTATGGATGACATCATATCGATCCGCAAGACTCTACCAGACACTTGCTTATAATTCGTAGAATCTATGAACCTAGTGCTCTGATACCAACTTGTCGTGACCTAAAATATACCTATTTGTGATGACACCTAACCCCAGTGCTAGGTAAGCCTAATATAGAATAAGGTAACTTAAGTGAATGGTTGGTAACAACAAGAATTAAAATAATTAAATTCTATACAACTTCACAAGGATTAGTAGTACAAGTCACGAGCCACTATGATTTTGATTTACAAAGCCGATATGAAGAAAAAATATAATATATGATTGAAATTTACATAAAAATAATTTAAATCCTAATCAAAATGAACAAGAGGTAGCTTGAATCGGGAACACTAGAATGTCTTCAATGCAAGGCTTCACCTTCCATATCTACGAAGCCCCAAGATATTCACGGAAGGTATAATAGTTTAGTATGAGTAAATCAAACTCTGTAAGTATCTTGACTAACCCCGGTGAAGTAGTGAAAAGGTTTTAAGTCAAAAAATACTCACTTACTATGTACCCGTGGAGATGACAAACAGGAAAAACAAGGCAAGACATGTGTTGAATAATAAGGAGAGCATCAACTGGAGAGAAATGGAGCAAGTTAATAGACATTGCAAGCAGACGTAACCTCTTAACCATTCCTTACGAAGGAAACAATAATTATGAAGTACGACAAGGATCATAACCAAACATCACTAACAAACACTATTGCGCGTGCAACCCGATCCCAATATCAATAAACATTATTGTGGTGTGCAAACCATTCCCCATATCAATAAAAATTGTTGCGGCATACAACTAGATCCCAATATATGGTAATATCATATGAAATGACAACAACAACCAAATGCGGAAAAATTTCACAACGTAACACTAAGAAAATGAACACCCGACATTCAAATAGGTAATACAGCTCAAATAGATAAGATGGAATGTCCAGTATAAAAATCTAGTCTACCGTATATAACGAAAAGGCTTCCACAAATCATAACATAAAACCATTCTAAAATTCGCCAATCCGGTTAAGCAAAGGAGAGTAAGACATGAAACGAGTAAAGATGTTTGTCAAGAGAGAATAGGAACCAAATGAAGGCATTCAATATGTGAAATGATGTAACAAGTAGAGGAATGTCTCAAGTAAAGGCATATAATAAGTGAAGGCATGTGGTAAGTACAAGGAGATAGTATGTGAAGAAATATAGTAAGTGAACGCATGTAGTAAGTGAAGATATGTAGCGGGTTAAGGCATCTAACAAGTAAATCATGTGAAAATTAAGGGCCTGTAATATGTAAAGTCTAGCAATAAGTAAGAGCATGACCTAAGTAAGGGCATGCAGTAGTAATAACTTAGGTAAAACCATAGATGTAACGGTAACAAACAAGGTAGGAACCTAGATAAGCTAGTAAGATACCAAATAAGAAACATAGAGGTAGACTCCATAAAGAAAACTAGTGCGAAAGTAACATACAAAGCAGATAATACAAATTAAAAGAAAAGTAGAGAGCACATACATGCCTAGTAAACGAGTAATCATAACTGAAATCCTGCTTCCTTTCTTTTCGCATGGTAACAACCAACAAGCCAATCTAATTTCAAACTGTACGGAAATACTCATCGTGTGAACATCATATAAACCACATAGAAATACCCATCTATCCAAACATTTCCCTAAGACCCTAATTACAGATAAAGAAGCTCAAGTAACATGAGAGTAACATGTGTAGAAATGGGTTCATGATACTACGATCAAGTTAGTAAGTAAATCAGTCTAAAAATGGCACGTTAATCTTTTAAGATCCCATACATCCTAACATGGTCTCTAACACAGATAATTAAAGTCATTAGTTATAGAATCAAGTGAAGCACAAGATCACCAAGTTCAACAAAGAAGAAATAAGCATATAATTCCCCTCACGAGCATGGAAACTTGTAAGGACCCGTAAAATTTTTAACCAAAAACTTGGGATTCTGTAGTACCATGTGGACTGAGAAGAAAATGTTTCTCAGATTTACGCATTTCTGCGGCCCATTATGCGGCCGCATATTCATTCTGCGGACCGCATAATGGTAGCAGAGTGAAGCAGAAAATATTGCCAAATTGAGGCCAGTTTTGCGGTCGATATGCGAACCGCACATTGGACGCATAACCTATCTTGGGTTTCTGTGAAGGGAGTTCTGCGGTGCATTATGCGATCGTAGAACAGGTATGCGGACCGCATAGCTGTCGCATACTCAGTCAGAAAATTCATCTTCTTGGAGGCTATTTGTGCGGTCACTTTGCGAACTAAATATCCATTATGCAGTCGCATATGCGACCGCATACCTGTGACGGGCCACCCATTTTTCTTATTTTTACACCCGACCCTATTTCGATAAAAACATATATCCCACATCATTTTGAGACATTTTTCTGACATTATAGAGTGAGGAAAAGGGGTTCTTAGAAAGAGAGAGATCATCCATCCACTAGTATTCATCATTCATACTAAATTCTTAGAAGATTTTCAAGATGGCCATAAGATTGAAGAATAGATTGAAGGTAAGAACCTATACCCTACCCTCCAAATTCAAAGGTCTAGTGAAAAGGGGAATAATTGGTGAAGTAAATGTGGTGTGGGGGAGGTATTTCTTTCATGCATGTATTCCTAGAATGGGAAGGGAGTTCGTAAACTAAAAATGGGTGGAAGAACGGTAGAATTATTAGTAAAAGTCCTAAGAACAGTAATGCACACCTAGTGATTGGCAAAATGCTCTAATGAGCTAGAATTACGACTATTCTTCTAATTTTAGATTCAATTTAGCTATATTGTTAGAATAGATTGAAGTTGCTAAAAATAGGGATTGTCTAAAAGTTCTAAGGAAAACTCAATTAAGGTATGTATGGCTAACTCTCTTCTTCTTAGAATCGAGCTCTTGATGTCCAATTATTTGGTGTAAATTCCTGACGGGGTCGTACTTGAGTTGAATGTCTTAATATGTGGAGTTGAAGGGTTCATGTTCCATGATTGTTCTAAACGTTTACCATGTCAACATGCTATTTAAGAATGTCATTATGATTCCCTGAGCTCCCTCCCTTATGTGTGCAATACCCTATGTGATGGTGCTTTTCGATATGAAGGAAAATGTTATTTGAATGAAAAAGAAGGGAAAAAGACTTGATTTGTAAATTGTGTCCAAGTGCCAGGAACTATGTAATAAAATATGGGAAGGAAATGTGAACTGTATGAATAATTGAAAGTGGATATGTCCCAAGTGAGATGGCTTAGCCGATGGGGCCGAGATCGGACGCCATGTGTACACATGGTGGCATTTATACTGGGTCATTGATTATCATTATGAATTTGGATATGTCTCACTTGGGATGGCTTAGCTGTTCGGGCTGAGACCGGACTTCGTGTAAAATACGGTGGCATTATGAGTTGTGGCCCTTGGCACTAAGGATTATTAACCTAAAAAGATAGAAAGACTAAATTGGAAACTATGTGATCCTTACTTGGTGTTCTTTGTATTTCTGTGAAGCACTATTTGATTATTCTGATTGTCTTCCCTTTATTTCATTGTTCATTATACTAAGATTGGTTTTTTCCTTGCATACTAGTGCTATTCGATAGTACTAACGTTCCTTTTGCCGGGGGAGATACATCTTTGAATGGATGTAGGAGGTTCCATCGCAGATAGCACTAATCGCCGATAGTGGTGCCCTCTCACTCTTTGTCCTCACATCAGTCTAGGTGAGCCTATTTCTTCCCGGGGTTATGTGAAGTATATGTTGTTCTTCTTTTGTATAAGTTTCCATATTTTGAGGTATAGCCGGGGCCTTGTTACCGGCATTGCCATGTTTGTCTTATGTATCTTTAGATGCTCCATAGACATTTATGTGGGTAATGTATGGGTGTCGGGGTGGTGTCGGGGTAGTCGTCGGATCAAGTTGTATTTTGGAACTCTTTTCCACTAAGTTATAAACCATGTGTACTTTTGGAAACTTAGCTATGGCATAATGTGTACGAGGAAGAGTGAACTAGTGTTCGTCTTTATATTTTGTAAAAATGATCTCTCCTCTGTTTAACAAATGGTGATGCGTTCTATTTTAGATTATGAATGAGTCTGGTAGTAAAGGTTTAGTAGGCTTGCTCGATCGGGTTCACTCGGTTGAGCGCCGGTCGCGCTCCCCAAGGTTGAGGCGTGACAAAAACCTGGCACATGCATATACGCTCGTCACCTTGTATATTGATAAGTTAGTATTTTACAAAGTTATCTCTTCATTAATCATAGACTTTTGCCACTTTTTAATGATAAAATAGTGCATTTACTAAAATTTACTTCTATTTTACAAGTTTATGTGATTTAGAGGTGATCAAGAAAGAAATCAAGTGAAAATAAGTCAAAATGGAGCTCAAATGAAGAAAAGGATTCTGCGCAGTAAATTACCCTTCGTGAACACGAAGGTGGACTGCAACCGTGAAACTCAACTGGTCAAAAAACCTTCATGTACGTGGAGGCTTGATCGCGAATGTGAGGGTTCAGAATATCCCTTAATGCGATTGCGAAGAAGGACTAAACAGAAAAACTGGCAGTTTGGAATTTCACATTTTTTATCCCAAACCATTTAATACTCGACCCGGCTCATTTGGAAGATATCTTTGGCATATCTCTGGAAGTCTTTTGGCAAAAATACAAGCTTGGAGCTAGGGTTTATTGCACACACACTTGGGAGTTGAAGAATTGAAGACTTTGGATGAGATTTTCTTACCCATTTTTGCTCATTTCTTCAATTCCTTTCTTTGTATCTAATATCTAAGTGTGTAGTATTATTCCAATACTTTAATCTTATTTATTAGAATATTCATTATTAAAGATTGGATTAAATCACTTGTGCTTATGTATTTAATAATTTTTATTAATTGTGAAGTGAGTTAATTATTTCTTTAATTATTATTGATCTTTAGTGTTTTCAAATTGATTAGTTAACCCTATGACCCACCCATTAACTTCGAATTAATCTTGAAAAAGGTAATTTGGGGTTGGAAAGGACTTGTAGCCATATTCGGGTAAACTTAATCTTTTAATTTTTTTAGGGATAATTCAAATAAGATGTCTTATTAGTCTTTGGAAGAAGATAATATAGAATTAATATCTGAGGGTAATTAATATAAACTCACTTAAATTTGTAAAACCGTGAAACACATTGGATAGTTACTTAAGTGTAATTCTATGTATATTCATGCATGTGGTCATTGGTTATTTTATTGCTTTTAGGTTAGTTTACATTTTCGCATTAGGTGTAAAATTTTCTCAAAACCTTTATTAGTGTTTGTCTTAGTACAATAAATGACAATTCTCTTACTTTCCTAATCAATTACATGTTGTTCTTCATTGGATTCGACCCCGACTAATAGTTGGGTAAATTATATCGCATGCTATGGTATCTGCTTACTCTGAGGAGTGGATTTGGACGTCATCATATATGCATTACTCCCGCATGCAGAAAACAATATCATTTAGTAGGAAAACTTCTATCAACAAAGCTAGGCAAGACACTTACCCCTTTCCGGAATACAATAAACGTCCCAATCCATATTTTTCTTCTGAATAAGCCTCCAAACCAGTCGAATCTAGCAAAATATCGTTCAAACAATTCAAAACAAGCTTTAGAAACTACCCACGAATGAAAAAGCTTCGATTTTGACCATAATTGAAAGAGAACAAAAAGTCAACCTGGGTGCACGTGGTCGAAATTTGAGATTTGGACCAAATCCTAAGTACCCATTCACCCTCGAGCCCGAATATGTGATTTATTTCGAAATTTGACCTCAGTTTGAGGTCAAAGTCTCAAATTTACAAAATTCCTATTATTATCCGAAAACCCTATTTTTTACTTTGAAATTCGTGGATTTGATTATAAAATTTATAAAAAAAAAGTAATTGAAATTGTTTAAAAACATGTTAAAGTTTCTTACCAATGAATTTGAGAAGAAATGTCTCTTCAAAAGTTGCCTCTGTGGAGTTTAGGGTTTAAATATAGTGAAGAATGAGCCATGTCCTGAAATTCCCGTATTTTATCCAGCTGCAGAGGTCGGAACTGTGAACTCTTGTTTGCAATTACGAGCATCGCAAAAGTGAATCACTGTTCACAATCGCAAACAGTGTCTGAGCATCACAAATATCGCAAATACGAAAAATTCCTCGCATTTGCAAAGTTCCCACCTTCTCAAATTCGGTCCAAGCTTCCCTTTTGCGAAGCTTCCCCAATCTGAATAGTGTCCCAAATGCGACAAAAGAGTTGCAAATGTGATCAATCCACCTATCACGATTATGCCTCAGACTTCAAATTTGAAAAGTCTCCTGCCCCTTCCAAATATCTCAAATGCGAGAATTGTCTCGCAAAAGCGAGGCTCACATTTGCGATAAGGTCCTCGCAAATGCGAGATGTACTGACTTGATGCACTCATATTCCTCAATAGTCCAAAATCAACTTGTTACATATCCAAAGCTCAATCGAGCCCCTCAGGCTACAAACAGAACATGCACACAAGTGTAATAATATCATACAAGCTCGCTCGCTAACTAAAATCAACAATAACATCACATATCAAGAATCCACCATTAAAACTCAAGAATTTTCAAGTTAAAACTCATTTTTCATAATTTTCTCATAATATACCAAAATATGCTCGGGTACCAAAAACATTGACCGTGGTCAACTATAGTTATTTTAAAGTCAAAAATCACATTTTCTTCAAAAGTTTACGCATAAGTTTTCTGAAAAATGACATGGACCATTTACGCAAGTCATATCATCAAATAAAGCTACGAGAGATCTCGAAACATAGAAGAGGAAACTACTACTCAATACAACCTGTCAGATTGTTACAAAAAGCTTCTAGGAAGTGAAATATTTTTTTGTAGGAAGGAAATCATAATCAATTTTCATAATTGGTGGATAATATCCTATAAATATCATCCTTACCATAAAATTACAAAGACATGACATGTCATTATAATGTTATCGACAACTTTAATTTAATGCTCGAAACACGTGTCAGGCTTTTATTAGTTCTGCCATTTACAATGATTCCCTAGGCAGTGAGACTTTCTGACTTTACACAATCCGAGGCCGTGAAATTTTATGAATTGACAAGTTATGAAATGATGATTTTTTGCTTATAAATACAAAACCCTATTCTTTTCTTCGTTACTCTTCTCTTTTGCCAAGTTCTTAACTTTTTGTAATTCTTTAGAGCTCTCGCTCCTTAATATTTGCTTCCTTCACAATAATAGATTCTCAAACTTTGATCTTTCTATGTACGAAGCTTCTGCTCCACCAAGTGTAATTCTATAAGATGTACCACCATTGTTGATGAGCTTCCAAGAGAGGTTACTTCTTTGATTCACAAAAAAAGGGAAAGAACCCGCAATGGAAGAAACCTCAAAAACCTTCCAAGGTAAAGAAGGTGAAAAGAGAGCTTAAACTTTTGGAGCTTGTAGTATCTGAGATTCTGTCACAATATATAGATTTTGATGCAGATCTCAACGAATGGAACTAGTCCACTAGGCAAATCTAGGAACCATAATTCTCACATGAATAACTTTTCCTCTATTATTCAGTTGGAACTACTTCCCCTTATATAGGGGTTATTGTCGTTGGAACGAGCACACTGATAATTTTGTTGCCCAAGAAGAAGAGCATATCACCAGTCGTTGCCTCGATTTTTTTTTACTCCTACCCTTTTACTATTTATTTTTTCACGACCCGAAACTCATCAGCAACCAGGATGACACCTAAGGTGCCAACTAAGTGAACCAACAATCTCAAATTAAATAAAGCCAATAGAATCAATATAATTAGAGTAAACAGATTTAATAATATCATACATAAGGCTAAGTCTAATAACTAAGTACAAAATAACACAACAACCACGAATTCGGTGTCACTAAGTACATGGGCTTCTAAGAGTAGCCAAATACAAATGTCCAGAATAATTTCACAACATTTTCTGAATGAATTGAGTAGTATTAACAAAGAAATGAAGGCAAATCCAAGAGCTTGGGAGCGGATATGCAGGACTACCTTGAGTCTAAATAAATCAACAACTACCACCTCCCTAAACTACACTAGGGTCGATACCTGAATCTGGAAAAGAAGTGCAGAAGTATAGTATGAGTACGACTGACCCAATGTACTCAGTAAGATCAAGTCTAACATTGAAGAATTATGATGCAGATTTGACCAACATGATACTTAATTCTATAATTAGATAATCAACAAGTGTAAATAAAGAGAAGGAACAACTCTGAATAAATGAATATCCCTAATATCACTCAAAATTAAAGAAGAAATAAGAATGATTCTCATATTTAATGATCAAAGAATAATTATTTCACCGAGTCCACATAAGATAATGATGTGCATGATATAGTAGGTAAAAGAATTCTCCAACATGAGTGCATGATGTATATGCGTGCTCAAAACTCAACCTTTCCACAAATTTACTACCAATGCACACACACTCAACATACCATGTGCGCTTGGCACAAGTGCCCCTCTCAATAACACATACTTAGCATTGCACGGCTGCCTCGCAATGCCCCTCACAAAGGACAACTCTCTGTTTCTACGCTCATAGGACCCAATATAACATGGGGGATCATCTGACCTTAGAGGGACGATCTATATCCAAGAAAAACCATTGTGATGTACAATCCGATCTAATATAATACCATTGCAGGATGCAACCCGGTCCATCCATAATTCTCAATAGCTCAAAAATCAGTCACCAATCCGCTCATATGTCTCATAATGCCAAAATATCTCATAGTACCATAATCACTTCAATCTGCATGGACTATACAATCACGCCATAACTCAAATAATATAACCATATCCATACGCAGAGATATATACCATATATGTGTGATATATATTTATGGTGCAAAAACATATAATACATAAATATGCAGATGTATATTCATGACAATGAAGTATGACTACAGCTGAGGCAAAATAACTCAATATATCAAGAGCTCATCATCATGCCCAAATAAGTACCATAAGCCTAGATAAGATTTCTAATATAACAGTAAAGGACATGTAGTCACACAATCAAATAAAGAATATGTCATAAAAGGTACACAATAAAACACGTCATAAAGGATCCTAAACCAAACCCAAACATGGTATAATCCTTGGTATGTGTATATATGCTTGTTACCTCACATATGTATTACTCCGATTCAAGTAGCACATAGAAATCAAGTCCATTTTAGGTGAAGGATAACACAGAGCCATATCTCTTCCTAGGACCGATTCAACTTTCCACAACTGTTTTTCCTTTAGATTCTCCTCCATCCAACTTAAACCTGTCGAAATAATACTCACTAAGAACAAATAAAGTCATAGGAATCAATCCCAACTAATAAATCTTCACTATTTAATTATTTTTCAAAAAGTCAATTCGGGCCCATGTGGTCAAAAGCCGAGTCTAGGGGAATATTTCGCTGATCCATAGCCTTACGATTTCAAATATGTGATTTATTTTCAGATCCGAGTCCAAATTGGTGTTCAAAATCTCAAAATACATTTTCTTAAGTTATAGACAAAAACCACAAATCACAATTTGAAATTACATATTTTAGGTATATAAATCCATGAGAAATCCCTATATATATGATCAAAACAAAGTATAAACTACTTAATCTCAAGATTGGGGTAAAAATCCCCCCAAAAAGTGCGTCTTCCCATTCTCCAAAACTCAAAAGTGTTGGAATGGGCTAACAATGTGTAACGACCCAGCTGGTAGTTTTGAGTATTTTAGACCCGTTCCCCTATCTATTTTCTCCTATATGTTATATTATGGTTATGTGACTTGCTGGTGTAGTTGATTTTATTTTCGGGTGAGTTTCGAAGTAAAATGGGACACATAGTCCCTAAGTTGGAGGCTTAAGTCGAAATAGTTGATCAGAGTTTGACTTTGGTGTAGGCGACTCTGGAATTGAGTTTTGATGGTTTCAATACCTTCATATGGTGATTTTAGAATTGGGAGCGTGCCCAGATGTTGATTTGGAGGTTCGTAGATCGTTTCAACTTGAATTGGTGAAAGCTAGAAAGTTAAAGGTTTGGAAGATTGAGATGTTTGACCGAGAGTTGAATTTATTGATATCGGGGTCAAATTTAAATTTTGAAAGTTGAAATAGGCCAGTTATGTCAATAATGACTTGTATGAAAAAATTGAGGTCAATCGGAGTTGTTTTGGTATGTATCAGTGTTAGTTTTGGAAGACCGATGTTTATAGTTTCAATAGGCTAGAATTAGGTAACGATTCATAGATCAATGTTGTTTGATGTAATTTTTGTCCTCGAGTAGGTCCGTTATGTATTTTTGAACTTGTTAGTATATTCCAATGGGGTCCCGGCGGTGAATCAGATTGAAATCGGATCATTTTGGACTTGGTTGAATTGCTAAAGTTGTTGTTGTTCTGGTGTCATCGCACATGTGGAGGGTTTCGCCGCAGGTGCAGGCACGTAGGTGCAAGATGGTTCATTGCAGAAGAGGAGGAGGTACAGCCCAGGCCTGCGTCGCAAGTGCGGACAATGGGCACAGATGCTCATCCGCATGCGCGACATTTCTTCCGCAAAAGTGGAACTGTGAGGGACTTGTGAAGGACCGCAAGTGTGGTCGAAATTCCGTAGAAGCGGGATCACAGAAGAGAGCTTACATCTGTAAAATTGAAGGGAGATAGGCCTAAGTGAGGGCCACACTTGCTATGGGAATTCGGGTGCTGAGCCGCAGATGTGGCTGAGGGTTCGCTGGTGCAAAATCTCTAGGCAAAAAAGGGTGTGTTCGAGGGTTTAATCTCATTCTTAATCTTTTGGCCTAGAGAGCTCCGTTTGTGGCGATATTTGAAGGGATCTTTATGTAAACCATCGGGGTAAGTGATTCAAACTCTAATTTGGCTATTATACATGCACCCATCGTTATTTTGTCATTTTATTAGTGTTGAGTTGGAAAATTTGGCAAAAAATTACGAAACTTCATAGACCAATTTTTGGGAATTTGAAAGGTGATTCGAGTTCGTATTTGATTAATTTTTGTATGATTGGACTCGTAATCAAATGGGTGTTTAGATTTTGTATGTTTTTTCGGGTTTTGAGATGCGGGCCCAGGGTTGACCTTTTGAGTTGACTTTTTGTTTTTCTTTAAACACTGCAACTTTATTATTCGGAATAGTTTCCTATGATTTGTATTTATGGTATAAAGTGGTTTTGGGTAGATTCGAGTTGTTCGGAATTATATAATAGCGGAAAAGGTTTAGTAGTGGATTGAGTTGGCGTGTTTTGAGGTAATTGTCTTGCCTAACTTTGTGTGAGGGAATTATCCCTTAGAATTGGTGTCGTTTTTGTGTTAATTGTGGTATGTGAAGGTCGTGTACACAAGGTGAAAAGTGGGTACATAGGCTAATTGTGGTAATTAACTGGTTAGAGTTACGTAGATTCTTTCCTTGCCTTTAATGAAATGTCATAACATGTAGTCTTCATCGTTGTTAACCTATCCTTACGTGACTTACTTGACATTGTAAATACTTGTATCATCTCTTACTTTCTAATTTCCTTTACATGCTTAGTTGAAGTTATTGTTCTCTCTTTTCCTTATTAATTATTTAATTGTTGAGTTCCTTTACTTGAAGTTGTTATTCCTTGGAATATTATGGTGTTGAAGTTATGAAGGCTGTGATTGGCATTGAGGCAATTTTGTAAACTTGTTGAAATAATATTCTTATTGAGTTATTCACTTTCGGTATCTATTGTTGAGACTATTGTACATATTGTGGTTGAGCCATGGACTATTTATTGTGGAAACACTATTTTTGTTGACTTCTTTGGAAAGTTGAGATATTGGGTACTTGAGGAGGAATTTATGATATGTTGTGTTATTGATACGCATTTGGTGGTATAAGTATTTGGGGTGGAATTGCATGTAGTGAGATAAAGTGGGCTTGATACGCGTGTTGCTAGTAGAGGAACTACTTGAAGCCACACAAGATGATAAAGTGGGCTAAAACGCGAGTAGCTATTTCGGGAAAATGATTTTCAAAAATAAATGTAAGGCTCCCACGATGATATAATGAAATATTGTGATTTGATTTGTGAAATGAGACTACGAGGCGGTACCTCGGTAGTGATTCTTGTTGATACCTTTTATTTACATCACTTGTGTTTTGTTTGCATAATTGTTTTCGTATTCTATGTGTTTCTTCCGTGATGTCTTAGTGGAATTAGTATCAGTGTAGCTATTCTTGTTATATCTCTTCCTTGTATCATTTCCTTTCCTTTCATTATCATACTATACTATACTTGGTCAGTTTATTATGTATTTCCAGTATGTGTCTTAACCCGACCTCATCAGTACTCTACAGAGTTTAGACTTGATACTTACTAGGTACCATTGTGGTGTACTCATACTATGCTTCTGGATATCGTTTTGTGCAGATCCATGTACTTAATACCAGCCTAGTCACCGGTGGGACGATCTTGGAAGAGAGACTTAAAGGTATACCTGCCGATGTCCACAGGCTTCAGAGTCACCCTCTATCTAGTTCTATTTCATTTTGCTTTTTTATAGATACTGTTGTTTGGGGATGTTTAGTATACTTGAAGAACTTGTGACTCGGTATCATCGAATTTTGGGAGTTATGTTCAGTTGAGTTGCATAGTCTTTTATTTTAGCTACTGGTTAAATTGAAAGTTTTATTACTATTTCAGTTAAATTTCTACGTGTATGCTAGGCTTACCTAATCTTAGAATCTAGGTGCCATCATATCATCCTACAGAGGGAAATTTAGGGTCATGACAAGTTAGTATCAGAGCTTTATGTTCATAGGTGTTACGAGTCACAAGTAGGTTTATTAGAGTCTCAGATATTGGTATGGAGACGTCCGTACATACCTTCAAGAGGCTATGAAGCTGTTAGAAAAGTTCACTTCTTTGATTCCTTATTGTGCGAATTTGTTCTTCAAATTCTGAAACTGTATTTCTATTCTCTCACAGATGTGTCTACACCTCTTTCTATTTGAGACGACCACAAGTTCCACGCAGTCGTTCTCTACTGCATTGGTCTTTTCACTCCCTACTCTCCACCATAACAAAATGTTTCCACTATATCTCAGGAGTAGTCAAAGGAAGTACGACGGGTCTGAGTAGGAAGAAATTTACTAAGAAGTAGGGCATAGAACAATGGTGAGGACACACACCACATGATCCAGCAATCAGACACCTGCACCCTCGGCTAGATTCGTGAGAGGCCGGGTCTGCGGTAGAGGCCGAGGAGGGGCATGTATTGAGGAGACCCTTTCCCAGTGCTTGAGCATGTTTGGTACTCTAGATCAAGCATGGTTGATTCCACTTGCACCAACCACATCTCAGGCTAGGGGAGGAGAAAAGACTCCTACGGTCCGTACGCCAAAGCAGCAAGTCCATGTTGACCAGGTCCCATAGGTTATACCAGTGCAATCGGTTTTCCCAGTTCACCCCGAGGTTAGGGAAGCAACATCTGAGGATAAGTAACTCAGACTCAAGAGGTAAAAACAATACCACCCTCCTAGTTTATGTGTCCTAGATATAGAGGATGCATAGGGTTTTTGGAGAAGTTCCATCGTATTCTCAATAACATGGGTATAATGGAGATGAGTAGGGTTGCTTTCACTACTTTCTAACTGTTGGGACCAGCATACCAGTGGTGGCAGCCTTATGAGGAGGGTAGCCCGACTGAGGCAGCTTCACTCTCATGGGAACAGTTTTCAGAGATGTTCCTAAGAGAGTTTGTTCACCGGAGCCTTCAGGATGCGTGACACGTCAAGTTTGAATTGTTACACCAAGGTGCTATGATTGTGTCAGAGTATGCTGTCAGGTTTAGTGAGTTGTCCAGACATGCACCTGCATTGGTTTCCATAGTCAGAGAGCGAGTTCATCGATTTATCGAGGGGCTCAACTAAGGTATTAGATTCAGCATCGATCGGGAGTTGAGACATATACCCCATATCAGTAGGTAGTAGATATCACACAAATATTGGTGGGTATGCTATGCCGAGAGAGGGAGGACATAAAGGCTAAGAGGCCTCATGATTATGGCGGATATAGTGGTGCTCGTGCCCCAGTTGCATCCTACCATGGTAAAGGCTATGTGAGCCATCCAATTTCTTCAGCACATCCAGCTTATAGTGGTACTCCGGCTACTCCCGGGCCTCAGGATGCTCATTATGCACCGCCACTATATAGTGTACCTCTTGCATGAGGTGCTTCAACGGTCAGTCCAGCTGACCAGGCCCGAGCTAGTTTCAGTAGCCACGTCCTCTGAGTGATTTTTTGAGTGTGGTGATACTCCTGAAATGGTGAGAGACTACCCCAGACCTAGGAAGGGTGAACCTCCACAGATTACTCAGGATCCACATATTCCATAGGGTCCCCAAACTTCTCAGGCCGTGGTTACTGCACCAGTTGCCGCTCCACCTGCACAAGCAACTAGGGATGGATGTCAGGTAGGTAGAGGTCTCCTTAGAGGGGGAGGGAAAGCCAAATGTTATGCTTTTTGGGGTAGGATAAGAGGCAGTTGCAACGAAAATGGTTATCACATGTATTATTCCTGTTTGTCGTAGAGATGCATCAGTCATATTTGATCCACACTCCACTTATTCATATGTAACATCTTACATTGCTTTATTTTTGGGCATATCTCGTGATTCTTTGAGTTCTACCATTTATGTGTCCACACTTGTGGGAGATTCTGCTATTGTTGACCATGTGTATCAGTCGTGTTTAGTTCTTATTGGTGGTTTTGAGACCAGAGTTGATCTATTGTTGTTCAGTATTGTAGACTTTGATGTTATTTTGGGAATGGACTGATTGTTGCCCTATCATGCTATTCTTGATTTTCATGCCAAGACAGTGAGGTTGGCTATGCCAGGTTTACCACAGTTGGAGTGGATGGGTACTTTGGATTATGTTCCTAGCATGTTTGTATCATTTCTCAAGGCACATCAGATGGTTGGGAAGGGGTGTGATGCATATCTAGCCTTTCTGAGCGATGTCAGTATGGATACTCCTACCATTGAATCGGTTCTGGTAGTGAGAGACTATCCAGATGTATTTTCGACGGATCTTTCGGACATGCTGCCTGATAGGGATATCAATTTAGTTATTGACTTTTTTCCGGGCACTCCACCCATTTCTATTCCACCATATAAGAATGGTTCTATGCATATATGTATTGATTATCAGCAGTTGAACAAGGTTACAGTGAAGAAGATGCATGTATTTCCATGAGTTGACGACCTATTTGATCACCTACAAGGTGCTAGAGTATTCTCAAAAATTGATTTGCGGTCAGAGTATCATCAGCTAAAGATTCGGGATCCGGATATTCTGAAGACTGCTTTCAAGACTTAGTATGGCCACTACGAGTTCCTTGTGATGTCATTTGGACTGACCAATGCCCCAGCAACATTCCTGCACTTGATGAATAATGTATTCCATCCCTCTCTTTATTCAATCGTCATTGTGTTTATCGATGACATCTTGGTGTTCTTCCACAGCTGGGAGGATCACGAGCAGCACTTGAGGAACGTGCTCCATACCTTGTGAGAAAAGAAGTTGTATGCTAAATTTTCAAAGTGTGAATTCTTGCTTGCTTTAGTGGCATTATTCGGTTATGTGATGTCGGGTCAGGGAATCAAGGTAGATCCAATAAAGATTAAAGCGATGCAGAGTTGGCCCAGACCGTCGTTAGCTATTGAGATTTAGAGTTTTCTTGGTTTGGCAGGGTATTACCGTTGTTTCATAGAGGGTTTCTTGTCTATTACTACACCTATGACCATATTGACTCAGAAGAGTACTCCGTTCAGATGGATCGAGGAGTATGAGGAGATATTTCAAAAGCTCAAGACAACTTTGACTACAATCTGAATATTGGTGTTGCCTACAAGTTCGGGTCTTACATTGTGTACTGTGATGCATCACGTGTTGGACTTGGTGTGGTGTTGATGTAAGGTGGTAGGGTGATTGACTATGCATCTATACAGCTGAAGGTGCATGAGAAGAATTATCCTGTCCATGACGTGGAATTAGCAACTATTGTTCATGCCTTGAAGATTTGGAGGCACTATTCGTACGGTGTCCCTTGTGAGGTCTATACCAACCACTGGAGTCTATAGCATCTGTTCAAACAAAAAGATCTTAACTTGCGGTAGTGGAGATGGTTAGAGTTTCTTAAGGACTATGATATCACATTCTATATCATCCCGAGAAGGCCAATGTGGTGGCCGATGCCTTGAGTCGAAAGGCGAAGACGTTGGGAAATTTAAATATCTACCGGCAACAGAGAGGCCATTAGCATTGGTTGTTCAGGCCTAGGCCAACGAGTTTGTTAGGCTGGATGTTTCAGAGCCGATTCGATTTCTATCTTGTGTGGTTTCTCGGTCTTCTCTATATGATCATACTAGAGAGCGTCAATAAGACGACCCCTATTTGCTTGTTCTTAAAGACATAGTTCAGCATAGTGACACCAAGGAGGTTTTTATTGGATATGATGGTATGTTGCAGATGTAGGGACGATTATGTATGCCCAATTTGTATGGGTTACATGAGTTGATTCTTTATGAGCCCCATAGTTCGGGGTAATTCATTCATCTAGGTGCCGCTAAGATGTATCAGGATTTGAGGCAGCAATATTAGTGGAGGAGAATTGAGAAAGACATAGTGGAGTATATCCGGTGCCTGAATTGTCTGAAGGTGAAGTCTGAGCACCAGCAACCATGTGGGTTCCTTCAAAGGCTTGACATTCCCGAGTGGAAATGGGAGCAAGTTATCATGTATTTAGTTATTGGGGCTCCCACAGACTCAAAAGAGATTTGACGTAGTATGGGTGATTGTGGATAGGTTGACCAAGTCAGCTCATTTCATTCCGGTAGTGACTACTTATTCTTCAGAATAGCTGGCTCAGGTCTGTATTCCCGAGATTGTCTGACTTCATGGCATGCTGGTGTCCATCATCTTTGATTGGGGTATGTTGTTTATATCGCGATTCTGGAGGGCCGTACAACGTGAGTTAGGTACACGTGTTGAGTTGAGTACAACATTCCACCCTTAGACAGACGGACAATCCGAGCGCACTATTAAGATATTTGAGGATATGCTTCATGCATGTGTTATGGATTTTGGAGGTTCTTTGGATCAGTTCTTGCCGCTCGTGGAGTTTGTCTACAATAGAGTTACCAATCGAGTATTTAGATGGATCCTTATGAGGTCTTATATGGGAGACGATGTCGTTCCCTAGTTGTTTGGTGTGAGCCGTGAGAGGCTATGTCATTAGGCACATATCTAAGATCGGCTTCGTACAGCCCAATCTAGACATAAGAGTTATGCGGATCAGAAGGTTCATGATATTGCATTCATGGTTGGAGAGCGGGTCTTTCCTCGGGTTTTTCCCATGAAGGGCATTATGAGGTTCGGAAAGAAAGGAAAGTTGAGCCCTAGGTATATCAGACGTTTTGATATTCTCGAGAAGATTGGTAAGGTGGCCTACAAGTTAGAATTACCACCTAGTCTAGTTGCAACTCTTCAGGTATTCCATGTTTCTATGCTCTGGAAGTATCACGGTGATCTGTCACATGTGTTGGATTGATTTGTCTTTCGCTGCGGAGCCGATAGCCATCTTGGACAAGCAGGTCCAAAAGTTGAGGTCAAAGAGCATTGCGTTAGTGAAGGTTCAATAGAGGGGTCAACCAGTCAAGGAGGAAACTTGGGATACTGAGCATGATATATAGCTGATATCCTCATCTTTTTACCACTTCAGGTATGTCTATATACTCGTTCGAGGACGAACGTTTGATTTAAGAGGAGAATGATGTAACAACATGGTCGGTCATTTTGAGAATTTTAGCTTTGTTTCCCTATTTTTGGCTCGTCTATGTTATATTGTGGTTATGTGACTTGCTGGGGTAGTTGATTTAGGTTTCAGGTGAGTTTCAGAGTGAAACGGGACATATAGTCCCTAATTTGGAGGCTTAAGTTTAAAAAGTTAACCGGAGTTTGACTTTGGTGTAGGTGACTCCGGAATGGAGTTTTGACAGTTCGAATAGCTCTGTATGGTGATTTTGAACTTTGGAGTGTGCCCAGTTGTTGATTTGGAGGTCCGTAGATTGTTTCGACTTGAATTGGCGAAAGTTAGAAAGTTGAAGGTTTGAAAGGTTGAGAAGTTTGACTTGTAGTTGAGTTTATTGATATTGAGTTTGGACTCTGATTCCGGAAGTTCGAATAGATTTGTTATGCCATTTATGACTTGTGTGAAAAATTTGAGGTCAATTGGAGTTGTTTTGGTATGAATCGTGATTAGTTTTGGAAGTCAGATGCTCATAGTTTCAATAGGCTTGAATTGGGTGCGATTCATAGAATCAATGTTGTTTGATGCGATTTTAGGCCACAAATAGGTCTGTTATGTGTTTTGGAAGTTTTTGGTATATTCGGACGGTGTCCCGGGGGTGAATCAGATTGAAATCGGATCATTTTGGACTTAGTTGAATTGCTGAAGCTGCTACTATTAAGATATTGTCACAGCTACCGAGGGTTTGCTGTAGGTGCGGACACCTAGGCATGTGATGGCGATCGCAAAAGCGGAGAGGGGCTAGCCTAGGTCTGGGTTGCATGTGTAGACACATGGGCGCAGAAGTGCATCCGCAAGCGCGACTTTTCTTCCGCAGAAGCGGAACTGGGAGGGACTTGTGAAGGACCGCAGGTGCAGTCAAAATTCCACAGAAGCGGGCTCATGGAAGCGAACATCCATCCGTAGAAGAGAATGGAACTGGGCCTAAGTGAGGGCCGCTCCTGCGATAGGAATTCCGCAGATGCAGATGCGGGTTCGCAGGTGTGAAATCGTTGGGCAGAAAAAGGTGTGCTCGAGGGGTTTATCTCATTTTTCATTATTTGGCCTAGAGAGCTTGGTCTGTGGAAATGTTTCAAAGGATTTTCAAGGAAATCATCGGAATAAGTGATTCTATCTCGGATTTGGCTATTATAAAACCCATCGTTATTTTTTCATTTGATTAGTTATTTGAATAGGAAAATTTTGGGAAAAATTGTGAAACTTCATAGACCAAATTTTGGGGATTTGAAAGCCGATTTGTGGTCAGATTTAAGTAATTTTTGTATGGTTGGACTCGTTATCGAATAGGTGTTCGGATTTTGTTATTTTGGTCGGGTTTCGAGACATGGGTCCGAGGTTGAGTTTTTGTTTTTCTTTAAAGATTGCAACTTTGTTGTTCGAAATAGTTTCCTATTGTTTTTACTTATGGTATAAAGTTGTTTTGGCGAGATTCGAGCCGTTCGAAGTTGGATAATTGCGGAAAGGGCTTACTAGTGGATTGAGTTAGCGTGTTTTAAGGTAAGTGTCTTGACTAAAGTTTTGTGAAGAAATCATCCCTTAGGATTAGTTTCATTTTTGTGTTAATTGTGGTACGTAAGGGCCGTGTACGCAAGGTGACGAGTGGGTACACGAGCTAATTGTGGTAATTAACCGATTAGAGTTACATAGATTCTTTTCTTACCTTTAATTGAATTATCATGACATGTTATCTTTATCATCGCTAACCTATCCTTGTGTGACTTTCTTGACAATGTAAATACTTGTCTCATCTCTTACTTGCTAAATGCCTTACATACTTAGTTGAAGTTATTGTTCTCTCATTTCCGTATTAATTATTAATTATTGAGTTCCTTTACTTGACATTGTTATTCCTTGGAATATCTTATTGATGAAGTATGGTGTTGAATTTATAAAGGTCGTGATTCACACTGAGGAAAAGTTGTAAATTTGTTGAAATACTATTCTTGTTGAGCTATTCACTTTCAATTGTTATTAATAAGACTCTTGTACATATTGTGGTCGAGCCATGGGCTATTTATTATGAAAACACTACTATTGTTCACTTCTTTGCAAGTTGTGGTATTGGGACTTGAGGTGAGATTTGTGATATGTTGTGTTATTGATACGCATACGGTTGTATAAGGATTTGGGGTTGAAATGCATGTGGTGAGATAAGGTGGGCTTGATACGCATGCTGCTAGTAGGGGAACTACTTGAATCCATGAAGTGTGATAAGGCGGGCTAAAACGTGGGTAGCTATTTCGGGAAAATGATTTTCAAAAACTAAATGTAAGGCTCCCGCAGTGATATAAGAAAAAACTGTGTTTTGATTGGTGAAATGAGACTATGAGGCCGTACCTCGGTAGTTATTCTTGTTGATACCTTTCATTTACGTCACATGTGTTTTGTTTGCATCATTTCTTTGGCACTCTTATTATGTGTTTCTTCTGTGATGTCTTAATTTCCTTAGTCTCAGTGTAGCTATTCTTGTTATATCTCTTCCTTGTATCATTTCTTTTGCTTTAGTTATTATACTATATCATACTTACTCAGTTTCTTATGTATTTTCAGTAGGTGTCTTGACCCAACCTTGTCACTACTCTACTGAGGTTAGGTTGTATACTTACTGGGTACCGTTCCAGTGTACTCATACTATGCTTCTGCACAATCTTTTAAATAGGTACTTCATACCATCCTAGGCACCAATTAGACAATCATGGATCAGAGACTTTAAGATATACTTGCCGGCATCTGCATGCCTTAGAGTCACCCTCTATCTAATTTTGTTTCATTTTCCTTTTTTATAGATACAATTGTATAGGGATATTCAGTATACTCTTGTAGATCTTGTGACTCGGTATCACCAGATTCTGGGAGTTATGTTCTGTTGGCCCAAGTAAGGGTTAGTTTTGAAGACTGACAAATGAACTTAGGCATGAACTAGGTCCACTCCCCCAGGTCCATCCCTTGTGTGCATAAAAATGGGCAGATTCGAGCATGTGGGATGCACGTGAAGGAGATAAGCTTAAATTGGTGTATTTGATATCTCCTGATCGAAAAGGTTGCATAATTGATAAGGAGAAGGACTCCGTAATCAAAGAGAACACTATCCAAGATAGGGAAGGAGTTAGAGGTTGAAATCAACTAGAACTCTTCCACCAAGGAAGAGTAGCATCAGAATTCTAGTTAACTTTATTTACTAACTCTATAAATATCAATGTTGTTCTCTTTTATAGGTGATGCACACATACTGAAGTTAAGAACGAATTGAGAGAAAAATAGCAAGGCATTTTGTGACCAATTCCTGTGAGATTTAAAAGTGCGATCCTGAAGCTACATGAACCAGATTGAAGAACCAGATCCATAAAGAATTTTAAGTGTCTTTCTTTATTTCTAGTTCAAAGTGTAGTAGGCGTTTTGGGTTGTACCTTTCAGCTTTCTCAGAAGCAAATTGTACTAGGTACCTGAGTTGTATCTTTCAAGTTTGAGTTAATTTGACGTAGTCGCAACAGCTTGTGGCGTGTTGCTTTAAGGGTTAGAATTAATCCTTAGGGTTGCAAGAGTTTGTAAACTGTGTTGTTGGCTCAGAGTTGTAGTGGAGTGTTTGGAGAAAATCCTACTAGGTAGTAGGTCGTGGTTTTTTCACCTTATTCACCGAGTGTTTTTCACGTAAAATACTTGTGTTCTTTATTTCCTGTATTTATTATTCCGCAATAGTAGTAGTTGGAACACATAGAAAGAACCAGGTCCTTCTATAATCTGTGCACGCAAAAAATTGGACACCACACAAATCACCCCCCTCTTTGTGTGGTATTGAAGTATAAAACATCAATTGGTATCAGAGCAGGTTATCTTTGAAGAGGCTAACACCTTAGGAAAAGTGTTGAACCCTGTTTAGATATTTGAATGACATAACTCAGGTCTTGATGTATTTATTCTTGATCAGATCCTCTTGAATATCCTGGTTGATTGACTGATTTCTTATGTGTTCGCTTAGGGGTCTTAATTCGTTAGATTAATCAGTCTAGTTTAATATGAATATAAGATGACTAGGAATCTTCGGTAATTAGTCTCCTAACCTCCTATTTCATTAATAAAACCTAATCCTAACAAGTTATATACCCCAGTTAGTCCCGACCTTTGTTCATTGATTAGACACGCTATCAAGAATAGGATATTTAACAACATAATTAGAAACCAACTCTAAGAACCTAATTAACTAATTAAGCTAATTATCTAACCTAACTTCCTAAAAATAGACTAGACTCCTAATTTCATTAAGGGTTAAGTATAATTTACTAAGTTAGAATTAACCAACACCTAGTTAACCTCATTCTCAAACAGGTCCAAAATCAGTAGAGATTAAGCACCCTAATTAATTAGGTCTAACAACTTAATTATTTCTATTAATTGATCTAAGACAACTAGTTAGGTTCAATTATGCATTTGAGTTAACTAAGTTTAAGAATAACTTGTCTTAAGACGTATCCTCCCGCACCATGAAGAAGCAAAAGGAAAATTTGCCCCGAATCGGAAAGGTCCTACATCATAAGGAAATTGCTACCAAAAGGAGCATTGTACTTGGGGGACATCGAAGGAAATGACTCCGAAACGGAGGTCAATGCATACGCAGTCAAAAGGTATTATGTTTGACCTTTTTATGATCGAAATGACGAAGGCTTTCATTCACGCTACCCCAAACACTACCAGTTTTTGTAAAACCTTTGAGACGGTTACTTTTCATTGATTACCCTCCTTGCAACTTGAAGTAATGATTAAAAAAAAAACAAAATGATGATGAAAATAAAACAAAAGAAAGTTCAAAACAAAAACAAAACCAAAACTTCCCGAACTACGTTCTGACTTGATTCCGAAAGGATACGTAGGCAGCCTCCCTGGGGTTCAGTCACACCAAAATAAAAATCCACATTCCCCTAAAATTTTAAGCTGCGGCAAGTGTGAAAATTTCGGCGATGATTCGCCCCAAAAGTTACAAAGTTGTAAATCGATACAAATTCCTTTACCCCAAATCCCGTTCAAGTCCTTCCGATCGATCGGCAAAGAAAGGCCATGCGGGTGAGCAATGAGAGAAACTAAAATTAGAGAGTCTTATCGGTGAAAACCCACGCGAGCACCATAAGGTGATGGTAAGGAAAGAAATGAAAATGAGAGAGTCTTATCGGTGAAAACCCACACGGGCACCATGAGGCGATGATGAGTAGATGAAACTAAAATGAGAGAGTCTTGTTAGTGAAAACTCGCAAAGAGAACTACATGGCGATGGTGAGAAGAGAAATGAGAGAGGTTAGTCGGTGAAAACCCAAAAAAGGGCACTACTAATCGAAAAGAGGTTTAGTCACTGCTATCAACATGATCCGGGACAAGGCTTCTCGACCTCAGGGTAAAAAGTCGTGACAAATTTCTGAGAGTCAGATGGCCCATATAGTTCAGGCATCTAGTCCAAGACGCATGTCATGTTCATTGAAGGCCGCATACAGTCCAGATAAGTCCTTCTTCTCTTTTCCCCCGAAAGGGATATTTTTTGTCAAAATTCATCACCTCCGTTTCTTTGTTATTTTTGTCTCAACCCCTTCCAGTCTGACTCTGTTTCTGAAGCAATGCAAAGAAAAGATGGCAAAGCTGATTTACAGGGTCCTCGTTTGACACAAGCCAACATGCAAGGGCATCGAGCCTCATCAAGGCATAGAATCAATCCCGTCTGGTCGCAATGATCGATGCTTTAAACGCAAAACTCTTGAAAGGAGAAAATCAAAATGAAATGCCTATAGAGGCAATTTGAATGAAAGGTTGAGTCCTGCGTGACTAACCTTCTCGGCAAAGTTCGAAATGTCGAAATACTCCACATGCTTTACTGATCCCTTTGATATCTTCCATGGTCCATCCAATGGCAGTCTTGTACTCTAAGAGTACCTATAACAGCTGATTTGCCTACACATCTAACAAACTGGATGAGATAATAATAGGTAGCGTAGAATTAGGTCTTAGAAATGCGTACCTGAGATGGGCTGGCAATGGTTTCAACTCTTGTTTGGGAAGTTCTTCCACAGAGGGCTTGGCTGGCAGGCTCTCTCTTTTCTCTAAGTGTGATGGTTCAAACTCGAGAGCCCTCGGCCATAACCCTTTACCTTCAAGTGCTAACACCCACTCTGCCAACTCCTACCCACTTACCTCTTAACAACAAACAAAAAAAAAATACACCTACATAGCACCTAAAATTCCATATATAGGCCTCCAACATAGCTAATCTATACAAGTATTCCCTGAAGTAGTCCTTGACAACATCGTGTTTTCTTCGCCATCCTAATAGGTTCTATTCTATCTATAAACTCTTTCTTTATCTGTACTACTACCATGTCTACATTTACATTGAATCCTCTAAACAATTTCCAATTCTAGCTTTCCAAATGTGGTATATCCCTGCACTCCAAATTGCTGCTGCAAACTCTTTTTTGAACTATTGCCAATTCCTATTCTTGATTCTGCTGAGTGTCTTCTGCACATCACCTTCCGGAATCTGAATTCCTTCCCATTGTAGTATTTCTGCTCTAAGTTTCCTTGTCCAGCTACAATTAACAAATAAGTGTCGAGATGATTCTTCAGTCAATTGATCACATAAGCAGCAATGCTCATTATCAACATGAATTTGTAATTTTCTAAGCCTTTAATTTGTGAGTAATCTATCATGTATAGCCAACCATGTTATAAATCTATGCTTTGGTTGATGGAATTCCATATCAGTTCAACATATCTCATTCTTCCTCGAGGCCCTATTAGGTTGTTGTAACAGCTTGAAATAGAGTATTTCCCTTGGAGCCCTAGGATATAGTTTCCTTGTTGATAGGCATTTACTCTTTTAATGATTTAATAATCTTCCAATACCAACTGCAGTCAGTGGGAATTTGGTGACTCCATATGTCATTATTGTTTCTCATATAAATCCCATACACTCATAATAAGTCTTCTTTGTTTGCTAATTACTAGAGCAATTTCCCAACTGATGCAATGTTCCACATTTTGCTTCCTTTGATATTTAAACCACCAGACTTCTTTGGACAACAAACTTTTTCCCAGGCTACAAGTGATATCTTCCTCTTGCCATCAGTGCTACCCCATATGTACTCTCTGCATTTCTTATCCACTTCCTTCAACACACTTTGTGGAAGTATAAATGATGATCCCCAAATGCTGTGCAATGAGAACAATACTACAGTAACTACCTGTAATCTCCCAGCATAGGACAATTGTTTAGAGTAGTTTCTGTTGATTCTGGTAGTGATCTTTTCAATTNCAGTAACTACCTGTAATCTCCCAGCATAAGAAAATTGTTTAAGAGTAGTTTGTGTTGATTCTGGTAGTGATCTTTTCAATTAATTGATGACACTCCATCTTGTTCCATTTTTTAGATGATAGGGGCAGTCCCAAATATCTTATAGGGAATGTTCCTAACATGAAACCAGTTTGTTGCACCAATATATTCTTCATTTGTTCATCTACTCCAGCCAAAAAAATACTTTACTTATCCATGTTAGCCAACAACCCTGTTACTTTGCTGAAATGTGATTATGCCTTTATTACTCTTGCTATTGGTTTAGGTGTTCCTTTATAGAAAATCATCAGGTCATCAACAAATATCAAATGAGACAGTTTTAACTGCTTGCATATAGAATGGAATTTGAAATTTGGAAGCTCGCACATATACGTCAAAGTTCTGGAAAGATACTCCATAACTGATACAAAAAGCAGGGGAGACATTGGATCTCCCTATCTCAATCCCCTGTTACCATCAAAGAATCCATAGCCTTCACCATTGACTTTGATTGTATACTTAGGAGACGTAACACGTACCATGATCAATTCTATGAACTTATGAGGAAATCCATATAATTTGAGTACTTCATCTACAAACTCCCAACTTATCATGTCCTGTGATTTCCTTAAATCAATTTTCATCATGCATCTTGGAGAGTTCTGTCTATAATGTTTTAACAAGTCATGACAAATAAGAACATTATGCACCATAGATCTCCCTTGCACAAAAGCTGATTGATTCTCAGCCACTATAATGTTGACTACAGTCTTCAATCTACTACATAACAATTTGGAAATACACTTATACAGAACCTTGCAACAGGCAATAGGTCTGTATTGGCTTGCACTTTCTGGAACGTTCACCTTTGGAATCAGAGTTGTATTGGTTGTGTTGAGTTGCCTTGGTAACTTCCTATTATTGAGGAAGGTCAGAACTGCCTCTGTGGTGTCCTTCCCTACTATATCCCGTACTGATTTAAAGAATACACTTCCATATCCATCCGGCCCTGGACTCTTATTACTGTCTATTTTGAACATAACTTGTTTAACTTCCTTCTTAGAATAAGGCTTAATCAGGTCTAGCTGCTGTTCTACTGTTAATGTTGGACCACTACTTAGGACCCCTATGAAAGATTTTAGTCTGTAATGTTGTTTCCTTCCTAGTAGATCTGTATAGTAATCTACAAAGATATTTGCAATTTCATCTGGATCACTCTGCCAATTCCCATACTTATCTTGCAATTGAGTAACTAACTGTTGTAGTCTCCTATGTTTTATCACTGAGTAGAAGTATTTTGTATTGTCATCCTCAAGTCTTATCCAATTTGCTTTACACTTTTGTTGTAAGAACATCTCTGCTAAAATTGAGGAGTGCTTATATTTATGGAACTCAGTCTTTTCATTCTCCTGAAGTTGTACATTCAAAGGGTCTGACTGCGGTTGTTCTTGAGCTAGTTTCAGCAGCTCTTTATCCTCTTCAGCTTCCTTGACTATGTTCCTAAATTGTTGAGAATTCATCTCTTTCAATTTCCTTTTTAGTTGTTTTAGCTTCTTGACCACCTGCTACATTCTGCAGCCATCAATATGTTTATCCCACACTTCCTAGAACTTCTTTGAAAAAAGAGGATGTTGAGCCCACACATTACTATAGTAGAAAGTCCTCCTCCTTTTGATATTTATCTCATTTAAAACTACTTTAGCTAGGCAGTGATCACTGATGCCTTCACGCAACCACAAACAATTACATCACAAGAATCATCACTTCAAGGAATACAAGTTCATATCAACAATTTATGTATTTGGGCCCAAGGCACCATAACTCTCATCAAGTAGTAATTTCATGAACACGGTGTTGCCACAATCGCTCAATTCAGTTACATTGTTTCACAATACTCTTTTTCATTACTTTCCACGTATGGTTTTCAACTATTTTACACATTCCCACATTTGAACACATTATCAATATTTCATTCATTACACATCAAACACCTTTCACAAATTCATACAACACAGTAGCATGACAATCAACCAGGAAAATCAGAGAATAGAATCTCACGCCTCAACATGTCTGAACAATCAATTCACATATTTCCAAACAAGGTACACATACCAAATACTCGAACCCAACAAGAGGATTCTACGAAGGTTAAAGTTAGCCATACATACCTCGAATCGAGATTTTTCCTTAATTTCTATCTCAAATCACCGGGCCTTCTAGCACCTTTAATCTAATTCATAATATGGCACATTCAAACTTAGAATTAGGAATCATGAACATGTCTTGAACTCATTTGAGCTTTCTATCAAACACTAGGTGTTATTGTTTTTAGATTAAATAACACTTCTTTAGTGAAATATTACCCTAACATATTTTCCTTAACTAGATTATGGTAGATTGGGTACATGCATGCAAGGTTCTTAACCCCGACTTTATGAACTATCCTACCCATGTTTTATTTTAACAAAATCTGGAAATTTAGGGTTAATGGGGTGGAAGCTTACCTCTCAGAGTGAAGAAATTTGTGTTCTACTTGATTAGTTCCAAGCTTGAGTGATGAAGGAAGACCAATTTAATGAAATTGGACTTTCTCTCCCTAGAACCCAGTCTTTCCTCTCTCTAATATCTTAGAAAAATGGTTAAAAATGAAGGGGAGGGGTGTTTTTAATGAACAAGGGTCGGCTGTTAAAATTAGGAAAATAGAAACTCGACACAAGAATGCAGTCAGGAATGCGATCGCATTCCTGACATGCGGTCCGCAGAACCGGCCGCATAAGGACCCTCAAGATGGGCCAATATTCGAAACACACTGCCCAGGTATGCGACCATTGTGCGGTCCGCATACACGTTATGCGATCCCATAATGCGTTGCATAACTTCCCTCCCAAAACCAAAGGCAACAATGCGACAGTTATGCGGTCTGCAGAACTAAAATGCGATCACATATTGGACTGCATAGTTGACCTCAAATGGGGCAGTGATCTGCCCGTGTATGCGAACATTGTGCGGTTCGCATACATGTTATGCGGTCGCATAGTGTGTCGCATAATACCTACTTTCTGGAAAATTTTATTCTTTAAGTCTCGGGGTACTTTTTACTCAATTTAGGTTTGTTTTAAAAATTTCCACAATAAAAACAACTCGGGGACTTATTCGGGCATTATTTTAAAACGAGAAAATATTACGGGTCTTTACATCTTCCCCCCACCCCCACCCCCCACCCTTTAAAATCATTCGTCCCCGAATGAGGGTTTTGGAAATCAATTAGTTTTGAAAGCATGACATGCAACTTCCAGATTTTCACTAACTCCAATATTTCAGAATTTTTTTTTGCCAGAGTTCCCTTTGTAATTAGACCTACCTACCTGTCTGAGAGCCCCCAAAACACCTTTCCAAGCACCATTACATAGTTTTAATCACCCAATAACTCACACACAATGTTGTTACCTCAACAATTGGCTATCATTCAATCCTTTTGTCAACGACACATTGTTCTTTCTTCTCATACTACAAATTTGCACATGATTCACATTTTTTCACATAACTTGGTCGTTTTAATTAGTCCCATACAACCCAATCTCCTCAATATACTATATTCATTTCAATTAATCATTACCAACCTACAATACTATTAATCACTTGCCTAACACATACGTTCTACAAAACTTTCATTTATCTCAAGGGTTGCACACTACTCAAATAGAACTGCGGATTCAGTTTTAGCACACATTGAAAAATTACAACAATAAGACAATTAGGGGAAGATGGGGTGCTTTCACACAAAACCGAACATAAAAATATAATTTTCTTAGAGATGATAGTTCTGACGAACACTACTAGACTTATTCAAACAAATGGGAATATTTTTCTTTCATCTCATTTTCCGCTTCCCACGTGGCTTCCTCAATGTGCTGACTTCGCCACAATACTTTAACTGAAGCAATTTCTTTGTTCCTCATTCTACGGACTTGTCTATAAAGAATAACAACCGAAACCTGTTCATACAATAGATATTCATTAACCTCAATAGTCTCAACTGGCACGATGGCTGGTGGATCTCCAACCACTTTCTTCAACANGATAATTCTTCATTAACCTCAATAGTCTCAACTGGCACGATGGCTGGTGGATCTCCAACCACTTTCTTCAACATGGACACGTGGAACACCGGGTGCACTAGTGACAATTCAGGGGGTAATTCCAACCTATAAGCCACTTGCCCTATCCTTTGAGCAATCCGATATGGCCCGACATACCCTGGGCTCAATTTCCCTTTCTTCTCAAACCGCATCACTCCCTTCATGGGAGATACTTTCAAGAATACCCAATCATCAACTTGGTATTTCAATTCTCTTCGATGAACATCCGCATAGGATTTTAGACGGTTCTGAGCGATTTTCATCCTCTCCCGAATGACTCTGAATTTTTCCAATGCCTGGTGCGCAAGATCTAGCCCTAACAATTATTCTTCACCAACCTCGAACCACCCAATTAGAGATCTACACCTATTTCCGTACAATGCCACAGATGAGGCCATCTGAATACTAGCGTGAAAGCTGTTATTGTAAGAAAATTCGATAAGCGGTAAATGATCATCCCAACTACCCTTGGAGTCCAACACACAAGCCCGTAACATATCTTCAAGCGTCTGAATAGTCCGCTCTGCCTGAACATCAATCTGTGGATGGAAAGTTGTGCTGAGATTTACCTGAGTACCCAAACCTTGCTGAAATTTCCTCCAAAAATTAGCCGTGAACTGGGCTCCTCGGTCTGAGATAATGGAAACTGGAGTACCATGAAGCCTAACTATTTCCTTGGTATACAACTGAGCGTACTGTTCTGCAGTATTGGTGGACTTGACCGGCAATAAGTGCGCTGATTTCATGAGTCGATCCACTATCACCCAAATCGAGTCGAACTTGCGCTGAGTGCGAGGTAACCCTACCACTAAATCCATGTTGATCATTTCCCATTTCCACATCGGAATTTCCATAAGCTGAGTTAATCCACCAGGCCTCTGATGCTCGGCCTTCACCTGCTGACAATTCGGACATTTAGACACAAAGTCCGCCACACCTCTTTTCATACCCTTCCACCAATAGATTTCCCAGAGATCTTGATATATTTTCGTGGAACCTGGGTGCACGGAATACCTGGAATTGTGAGATTCCGCCATCACCCTCCCCCGAAGATTATCCACATCAGGAACACGTAACCTTCCCTGGCACCACAAAACACCATCATCGCTCCCGAGTGAAAATGCCGAAATCTTGCCATTCAAAATTGCCTCCAATTCCGCCAATGCGGGATCAATAAACTGCTTCTCCTTGACTTCCGCTACAAGTGATGATTCTACCCCATTATGCACCATGAATTTCCCCTCATCTGAGGTCGAGAGACAGACCCCCAGACTAACCAATTGACAAACCTCCCGAGCGAACGACCTCTGATCTTCCTCCAAATGAGCCAGACTACCCATAGACTTCTGACTGAGAGTGTCGGCCACTACGTTTGCTTTTCCCGGATGGTACAAAATGTTCATATCATAATCCTTGAGCAATTATAACCATCACCGCTGCCTTAAATTCAACTCCTTCTGCTTGAACAAATATTGGAGACTCTTGTTGTCTGAGAACACGTCCACATGGACCCTATACAAATAATGGCGCCAGACTTTTAATGCAAACACAACTACTGCGAGTTCTAAATCATGCGTCGGATAATTCTTCTCGTGATTCTTGAGTTGCTTGGAAGCATAGGCTATAACCTTCCCGTGTTGCATCAACACACATCCCAAAACAACCTTTGAAGCATCTCAATAAACCACAAATCCCTCCGTGCCTTCTGGCAAAGTTAACACCGGTGCTGAAGTCAATCTTGATTTCAATTCCTGAAAGCTCTTCTCACAAGCATCGGACCATTGGAACTTAGTTTCCTTCTGCGTCAATTTAGTCAATGGGGAGGCGAGGGTAGAGAACCCCTCCACAAACCTCCGATAATACCCGGATAGAACCAAGAAACTGCAAATCTCTGTCGGGGTCGTCAGTCTAAGACAATCCTTTACTGCTGTGATCTTCTGGGGGTCAACCTTAATCCCTTCTATGGAAACAACATGACCCAAAAATGTGACTGACTCCAACTAAAATTCACATTTTGAAAACTTGGCATACAATTGGTGTTGATGAAGAGTCTGCAGAACTGCCCTGAGGTTATTAGCGTGATCCTTCCGACTTCGCGAGTAGAGAAGGATGTCATCAATAAAAACAATCACGAAGGAGTCAAGAAACGGATTGAAAAGCCGATTCATAAGATCCATGAAAGCCGCTGGAGCATTGGTCAGTCCAAAGGACATTACCAAGAATTCAAAATGGCCATAACGAGTTCTGAAGGCGGTCTTAAGAATATCCTGCTCTCTGATCTTCAACTGGTGATATCCTGATCGTAAATCAATTTTGGAGAAGACGCTCGCACCCTGCAATTGGACGAACAAATCATCTATCCGAGGTAGTGGATACTTGTTTTTGATAGTGAATTTGTTGAGCTACCGATAATCAATACACATCCGCAACGACCCATCCTTCTTCCTAATGAAAAGAACCGGAGAGCCCCACTGTGACACACTTGGCTGGATGAACCCCTTCTCTAATAAGTCTTTCAACTGCTCCTTTAACTCCCTCAACTCTGCTGGCGCCATTCTGTACGGTGAAATTAATATTGGCTGCGTATCTGCCAATACATCAATCCCAAAATCAATCTCCCTATTTGGCAGAATCCCTAGAAGCTCTTCTGGAAACACTTCAAGAAACTCATTAATGATTGGAACGGACTCGGGGGCAGATACTTCTGAAGTGTTGTCTGCAACCCGGACCAAGTGATAAACACACCCCTTTTTAATCATCTTTGAGGCCTTAAGGTAGGAAGTGAACCTTTCCTTTTGGCACCACACCATTCCCTTTCCACTCAATAAGTGACTCATTAGGAAACTCTAGTCTTATAATTCTGGTTCGACAGTCGAGTTTAGCAAAGCACGAGTAAAGCCAATCCATTCCCATGATAACATCGAAATCTACCATCCCTAGTTCGATAAGATCGGCCATGGTATCTCTACCACACACCGTGACGACACAATTCCTATAGACTCGCGCGGATGTAATGAAATCACTGTTGGTTAATTTCCCAATGCACACGCAAGTGTACGTGGTCGACAAGTAATATAGGATTTAAGTCCAGATAT
>ML400526.1:479-10904 GCA_005239525.1 Nicotiana knightiana | reverse complement strand
TTGTAGAAGGTTGGGCGACGTTGGGTAGGGCCTGGGTAGGCAGACCAGCCGTTGGAAAGGGCTAGCCGCCGGCCGACGAAGCCATGGCAGTGGCTTCGAGCTTTGTCTTCTCCATAAATAGGCCTCTAGGGTTTTATTTCACACTTTTCGTACTGTAGCTGGTCTAAGCCACTTTCAACCGTGTCTCACTTTTGCATTCTCTGAAATTCATTGCTCACATCCATACTATCATCCAAGCATCTAGTAAGTGTGTTTGTGCTTCATTAAATTCTTAATTTCTTTATTTTCTTTATTTTTCAACTTCATTTTCATTATTATTTTCTCTTTTTAGGCTTGTAAATGTTAGGGTTAGCCCAACTAGGTTCATAATAGTCCTTTGGAATGCAATTGCACTGATTACTTTTGTAGGACTTATCTCAATGAACACTTTAGCGTAGAAATTGCAAGTTCTGGGAACCCTAGGTCAATAGCCACTTTCGCAGTCCGCGGTCCATTTTTCACGGACCGCGGTGCTTCATTTATCATAAATCAATCCGTTGTTTTGCGGAACACGGTCAACTTTTCGCGGTCGACGGTCCTTGCTTTACAGAATTCATACCACACTGGATATAACTTCGCGGCCGCGGTCAACTTTTCGCGGCCCGCGAAGTCATTTCCAGTGTGACTTGCTCATTTAATGATCTCCACCGCGGTCCGCAGTCGATTTTTCGCGGTCCGCGGTTGCCACATTCCAGTATGCTTATACTTCATTGACTACTGAAGTGTCTGCACATCAATGCTCGGGAAAATAACCATATTCACTTATGTGTACGTTGCAGGCAATTGTACTATCTCGTTGAGGCGGTCGTAAAAACATGGGTAGAGGAAAAACTCAAAGGGGGAGAGGCCCGGGGGCACCAAGGCAACCATCCAAAGTTACATTCCTCCTCCGTCATCACGACGGCCCAGTCGGGTTACATACTCTCCTCCTTTACCATCAGGAAGTGAATATGCTCTGTCAGAGGAGGCCTCATCAAAATCCGCCTCCAGTGCACACTCATACTCTATTTCCCCTACAACTTCCTTATCTGGAGAGAATTTAAGTGACAACAAAGGGGATGTGCAGGTGGTTGAAGGGGTCGAGCGCACTCGGAATCCAGATGTGTGGAAGGATCATTTTGTTAGTGAGAAAGCCTTCCACAGATTCAGGGAGTTGTGGACTACATGGTCACCTATCCCGGAGCGTACCTTTTCAATGAAATATTTATCCACTTACAACCCCAATGTGAGGCAGCAGTTCCGAGACAGGAAAGGGTGGTCTTATTTCACTGAGCATCTCTTGGAGGAAAATGAGCATATAGTGAAGGAGTCCTACACTAATTTGCTTTTTATGGAAAAGGACTCAAAGGCATCCAAAGTCCGCAATCTCATAGTGCCTTTTGATGGACCTTCACTAAATGACTATTTGGAGATGGATAATGTGGATCATTCATTGTACCGGGAAAAACTGGCAGAAAAGGATGCTGCGAGAAATTGGTTGGCTTTACACTTGGCCAAGCCCGGGGATACCCCGGAGTGGCTAACGGCTGGGAAGACTATCACTAGGAGGACCCTGAACTTTGAAGCAAAAGGGTGGGCAACTTTTTTATGCAGCAGGCTAGACCCGACACACCATGACCAGACCCTCCCTCTCAGTAGGGCTGTATTAGTGGCATCTATCATGGCTGGGTACCCCATCAATGTGGGGAATGTGATGTCTGAGGTCATTAGCCGGGTGGTCAGCACATGTGATACTTCTTACCCTTTTCCTCATTATCTGACCATGTATTGTGAAGACCAGGAAGTCACTATGAAGCGCTTTGACACTAAAGTCAAGTCCAAAGCACCCTTCTCCTGGTATGACTTGAAGGATGAGGATAACCCCAAAAAGAAGTCAAAGGGAAAGTTGGTTGCCTCCACTAGCCAGTCTTAAGAGCCAGTGGTGGTAGCGGAACCCTCCTGTCCCAGCCTGCCATTCCAGAGGAGGCTCCAGGCCCTTCCACCTCCGCCGCCACTGACATCCCCTCCACCAGAGTATATCCCATGACTGCTCAACGGCTGACATGACACTAACTAGCCTCACCAACTGGATGCAGTCAACTACTACAAAGTTGATTGCAATTTCTTTAGCCATGGTAGCCCCAGCTACTCCCCCCTTACCACAGGTCCCGCAGTCCATTGAGGACACTCTGAAAGAAATTTTGGAGAACCAGAAGAAAATCCTGGACGCGGTGGGTGCACACGAGAGTGCATTGACAAAGTTGGCCAAAGAAACAAAGAAGCTGAGGAAGACTAGGGCGTCAAAGGAGGAGGTGGCGAAGCTAAGAAAGGAGGTCGACAAGCTATCAAGCGATCATATTCAATTGGAGATGCTACTAGCCGACCCCACAGAGCCCCAGTCAGAGCAGCAGCCAGTGCCTCAGTCAGTTGCATGAGGAGGAGCCGGTGAGGCCACTGAAGAAGAGGAAGGTCATGCCCCGTGCCCAGAACATCAGACTTCTACTGGCAGACCCTCCCACAGAGCACACTCAGGCTCAGAGCCAGGAGGCCCAGCCCATTGGAGCTCTATCATAGGCTATACCAGACCCAGCTCCTAATAATTCCCCATCTCAGGCAGGTCCTACCCCATCTCAGACAGAGCAGCAGGGACCACAGCAGGCCGAAGGCCAATAGGGAGTTTTCTTTGCTATCTCTCTCCCATGTTTTGCGCACTATTTTTGCTATATAGCATTGAGGACAATGCTTTCTTTTAGATGGGGGAGTGGCCCTACAGGCATTTGATTTTGGCTACATCGGATTGTATAACAAAAACAACATTTTGTTTCTTTTTCTTTACGTTATTTCCCTTTTTGGTATGTATAAGATAACTATCCATTGTAAATATTCATCCCTTATGTATATTCATCTAATTTCCCTATTGCACATATTCATTCTATCCCACGCACTTTAATTTACTTTATGCATTTCTTTTCTATTTTATAGCTTCTTACTTTTCTTTCATCGCTTCTTGTTTGGTTTTCGCGTGAGTAATAAGCCTTTGGTTTTTTTAACGCCACGGTTCTTTCCAAAGGTGGAACTTGTGCGAACCAGGTGGCTCTTCCCAAGGATGGACGATGTGACAACCTTCTTAAGGGTTTGAGTCTGTTTTTCCTTTTCTTGTTGTTTTGTTTTTCTATAACGGTGCCTCAAGAAAAGCTTCACTTGGGCCTAACACAGTTGCCTTTGATCCCATGGTCAAAGAAAACCCGTTGTGTTGAGGATGGTGATAGTGACGATCTTGAGACTCTTGTGTTGGCCGATAATCATCGGGTGGTTCTTCGGGACCATTTTGTTACTCAAAGCACGACTAAGGTCATTGTGGGCCCTCGACTCGGTTTCTGTAACAATCCTTTAGCTGTGAGTGGTGAGAAATTCGTAATTGCAAGTCCAAGTTCCGTGCCACTAGTCTAGAACTTGCCATGAGTGTTGTCTAGGCGAAATTCTAGGTGTAATTTGACTTGAGAAGTGACTATAGGCTTTCCTTGGCTTGAACAAACAATTGAACACTTCCATGACCTTCCAAAAGACATATTCCCTAGTCAACCCTTTTGAGCCTTAAACCTTTTTTTTCAACCCAAGTTACAAGCCTTTAACCATTCTTTTACCCTCTCTTGGCACCCGATCTTTCCTCGGTGCTAGGCAAAAAGCATAAGCTTGGGGGAGAGACGAGGGATATGATGAAGAGAAAAATAAGGCACAAAAGAAATAAAAGAGAAAAGGCAATGAAAAAGAATGAAAACAAAAGAATTAACAAAAAGAAGAAATAAAGGGAATTGATGAAAAAGTGATGCCAAAAGTTTGGAAAGCATTAGAAGAAGATAAAGGGAATTAATGAAACAGTGTCTCTCCAACCCTACAAAAGATAAAAGGACTCAAAGAGTCAAAACAATGTGAGAGCAATAAAAAAATGAAGTGCTTAAGGAAAGATAAGATTCTCTCTGACCAAATACTTCCTACCCTTAACCAAAAGCCTTCATCATGATTCCACAAGAGCCCTATATGATCTCAGGTTGAGTGAAGCCTACATTAGTGGTGAGGTACACAAAGGGCAAGCCTATGTAATTTGAGCCGAACTTGGGAATCTTTCCTTGATGAGAGATGAGTGATTCACCATATTCCTCGTTCTGAGTGTCATTATTCTACAAGGTGAGATGCTTAGGGAAAGTTACGGAATAAGAGTCTGGGATCCACACTAACTGAGGTAATAGTTAGAAGTTCACTGATGATTTGGATCAACCCTTGAAACTCTTGTATCACACTTGAAACTATGTTTTTGAAAAGTTCAATCATTGTCAATGATTCAGTCGCATTAGGGGCTATCGTTAGTTCTAATTGATGCTAGTTGAGGTCACCATTAGTACAACCAAATTTTTGTGAAATCTATCATAGGGGTGGGGCTTATTTTGTTTTGCTTGAGGACAAACAAAAACTTAAGTTTGGGGGAGTTGATAACTTGTATTTTTGCCTCGTTTTCCATTCCCTTATACATGAATTTTGGATACAATGTTACACAAAATATCCCCGAAAGCTTATACGTTATGCTTGTTGCAGGATTGAACCAGAAATGAAGGAATTGAGTCTAAAATATGCTCAAAATAGGAGTGAATCCGGCACAAGGATCAAACCGAACAAGGTTGCACAAGACAAAGAAAGCCACTGCGGCCGCGGTCCTCATTTCAGGTCCAGTAAGGTCAAGTATGAACCAATTATCCACCGCGGCCGTGATCGTAGTTTCGCGGACCGTAGTGGCATTGCAGTGAAGCTCGAAAACAAGGCCATCATGCACTACGGCCGCGGTCAAAATTTCATGGACCGAGTGGAAATCCAGTGAGGTCGAGTCATGACACAAGTATTCACCGCGCCCACGGTCTTCTTTTCGCGGTCCGCGGTCGACACTTACCAGAAATCAGCAACCAATATTTTCGCGGACCGCGGTCTTACACGAAATTACGACTGCGGCCACGGTGGATAATTGGTTCACACTTGACCTTACTGGACCTCCACCGTGGACCGTGAAATGAGGACCGCGGCCGCGGTGGCTTTCTTTGTCTTGAGCAACCTTGTTGGGTTTGATCCTTGTGCCGGATTCACTCCTATTTTGAGCATATTTTAGACTGAATGCCTTCATTTCTGGTTCAATCCTGCAACAAGAATAACGTATAAGCTTTCGAGGACATTTTGTGTAACATTGTATCCAAAATTTGTGTATAAGGGAACGGAAAACGAGGCAAAAATCCAAGTTATCAACTCCCCCAAACTTAAGCTCTTGCTTGTCCTCAAGCAAAACAAAATAAGTCCCACCCCTATGATAGATTTCACAAAAATTTGGTTGTACTAATGGTGACCTCAACTAGCATCAATTGGAGCTAACCATAGCCCCTAATGAGCATGAATCATTGACAATGATTCAACTTTTCAAAACCATAGTTTCAAGTGTGATACAAGAGCTTCAAGGGTTGAACCAACTCATCAGTGAACTTCTAACTATTATCGCGGTCTGTGTGGATCCCGGACTCTTATTCCGTAACTTTCCCTAAGCATCTCACCTTGTAGAATAATGACACTCAGAATGAGGAATATGGTGAATCGCTCATCTCTCATCAAGGAAAGAGTCCTAAGTTCGTCTCAAAGTACCATAGGCTTGCCCTTTGTGTACCTCACCACTAATGTAGGCTTCACTCAACCTGAGATCATATAGGGCTTTTGTGAAATCATGATGAAGGCTTTTGGTTAAGGGTAGGAAGTATTTGGTCAGAGTGAATCTTATCTTTCCTTAAGAACTTCTTTTTTTATTTCTCTCACATTTTATTGACTCTTTGAGTCTTTTTATCTTTTGCAGGGTTGGAGAGACACTGTTTCATTAATTCCCTTTATATTTTTCTTATGCTTTCCAAACTTTTGGCATCACTTTTTCATCAATTCCCTTTATTTCTTATTTTTGTTCATTCTTTTTCATTGCCTTTTCTCTTTTCTTTCTTTTGTGCCTTCTTTTTCACTTCATCATATCCCTCGTCTCTCCCCCAAACTTATGCTTTTTGCCTAGCGCCAAGGAAAGATCGGGTGCCAAGAGAGGGAAAAAGAATGGTTAAAGGCTTGTAACTTGGGTTGAAAGAAAAGGCTTAAGGCTCAAAAGGGTTGACTAGGGAATATGTCTTTTGGAAGGTCATGGAAGTGTTCAATTCTTTATTCAAGCCAAGGAAAGCCTATAGTCACTTCTCAAGTCAAATTACACCTAGAATTTCGCCTAGACAACACTCAGGGCAAGTTCTAGACTAGTGGCACGGAACTTGGACTTGCAATTACGAATTTCTCACCACTCACAGCTAAAGGATTGTTACAGAAATTGAGTCAAGGGCCCACAACGACCTTAGTCGTGCTTTGAGTAACAAAATGGTCCCAAAGAACCACCCGATGATTATCGGCCAACACAAGAGTCTCAAGATCGTCACTATTACCATCCTCAACACAACAGGTTGTCTTTGACCATGGGATCAAAGGCAACTGTGTTAGTCCCAAGTGAAGCTTTTCTTGAGGCACCGTTATTGAAAAACAAAACAATAAGAAAAGGAAAAACAGACTCAAACCCTTAAGAAGGTTGTCAGACCGTCCATCCTTGGGAAGAGCCACCTGGTTCTCACAAGTTCCACGTTTGGAAAGAACCGTGGCGTTAAAAAAATAAAAGGCTTATTGCTAACGCGAAAACCAAACAAGAAGCTATGAAAGAAAAGTAAAAAGCTATAAAATAGAAAAGAAATGCATAAAGTAACGTAAAGTGCGTGGGATAGAATGAATATGTACAATAAGGTAATTAGATGAATATACATAAGGGATGAAAATTTACAATGGATAGTTATCTTATACATACCAATAAGGGAAATAACGTAAAGAAAAAGAAACAAAATGTTGTTTTCATTATACAGTCCGATGTAGCCAAAATCAAATGCCTGTAGGGCCACTCCCCCAACTAAAAGAAAGCATTGTCCTTAATGCTATATAGCAAAAATAGTGCACAAAATATGGGAGAGAGAGAGAGAGTAAAGAAAACTCCCTACTGGCCCTCGGCCTGCTGTAGTCCCTGTTGCTCTGTCTGAGATTGGGTAGGAACTGCTTGAGATGGGGATCTGAAGGAGCTGGGTCTGGTATAGCCTGTGATGGAGCTCCGATGGGCTGGGCCTCCTGGCTCTGAGCCTGAGTGTGCTCTGTGTGAGGGTCTGCCAGTACAAGTCTGATGTTCTGGGCACGGGGCATGACCTTCCTCTTCTTCAGTGGCCTCAGCGGCTCCTCCTCCTGCACTAACCGAGGCACTGGCTGGGGCTCTGTGGGGTCAGCTAGTAGCTTCTCCAATGGAATCTGATCGCCTGATAGCTTGTCGACCTCCTTTCTCAGCTTCTCCACCTCCTCCTTTGACGCCCTAGTCTTCCTCAGCTTCTTTGTTTCTTTGGCCAGCTTTGTCAATGCATTCTCATGTGCACCCACCGCGTCCAGGATTTTCTTCTGGTTCTCCAAAATTTATTTCAGAGTGTCCTCAATGGACTATGGGACATGTGGTGGGGGAGGAGTAGCTGGGGCTGCCACGGCTGTACAAATTGCAATCAAGTTTGTAGTAGTTGACTGCATCCAGTTGGTGAGGCTAGTGAGTGTCATGTTCAGCCATTGAGCAGTCATGGGATAGGCTCTGGTGGAGGGGATGTCAGTGGCGGCGGAGGTGGACAGACCTGGAGCCTCCTCTGGAATGGCAAGCTGGGGCAGGGAGTGTTTCGCTACCACCACTGGCTCTTCAGACTAGCTAGTGGAGGAAACTGACTTTCACTTTGAATTCTTTTTGGGGTTATCCTCATCCTTCAAGTCATACCAGGAGAAGGGTGCTTTGGGCTTGAGTTTGGTGTCAAAGCGCTTCATAGTGACTTCCTTGTCTTCACAATACATGGTCAGATAATGAGGAAAAGGGTAAGAAGTATCACCTGTGCTGACCACCCAGCTAATGACCTCAGACATAATATTCCCCATATTGATGGGGTACCCACCCATGATAGATTCCACTAATACAGCCCTACTGAGAGGGAGGGTCTGTTCATGGTGTGTCGGGTCTAGCCTGCTGCATACAAAAGTCTCCCACCCTTTTGCTTCGAAGTTCAGGGCCCTCCTGGTGATAGTCTTCCCAGCCGTTAGCCACTCCGGGGTATCCCCAGACTTGGCCAAGTGTAAAGCCAACCAATTTCTCGCAGCATCATTTTCTGCCAGTTTTCCCGGTACAATGAATCATCTACATCATCCATCTCCAAATAGTCATTTAGTGAAGGTCCATCAAAAGACACTGTGAGATTGCGGACTTTGATTGCCTTTGATTCCTTTTCCAGAAAAATCAAATTAGTGTAGTACTCCTTCACTATATGCTCATTTGCCTCCGAGAGATGCTCAGTGAAATAAGACCATCCTTTCCTGTCTCGGAACTGCTGCCTCACATTGGGGTTGTAAGTGGATAAATCTTTCATTGAAAAGGTACGCTCCGGGATAAGTGACCGTGCATTCCAAAACTCCCTGAATCTGTGGAAGGCTTTCTCACTGACAAAATGATCCTTCCACACATCCGGATTTCGAGTGCGCTCGACCTCTTCAACCACCTGCGCATCCCTTTTGCTGTCACTTGAATTCTGCCCAGATAAGGAAGCTGTAGGGGAAGTAGAGTATGAGTTTTCACTGGAGGCGGATTTGGATGGGGAAACTGCTCGTGCTGGGGCCGGGAGAGATGAGACAGGATGCATTGGGAATGATTGTGATGACGCCTCCTCTGACGGAGCATATTCACTTCCTGATGGTGAAGGAGGAGAGTCTGTAATCCGACTGGGCCGTCGTGATAAATGTGGAGGCAATGTAACTTTGGATGGTTGCCTTGGTGCCCCCGGGCCTCTCCCCCTTTGAGTTTCTCCTCTACCCGTGTTTTTTCGACCGCCTCCACGAGATCGTACCATTGCCTTCAAAGTACACATAAGTGAACATGGTTAGTTTCCCGAGCATTGATGTGCAAACATTTCAGTAGTCAATGAGGTATAAGAATACTGGAATGACGCAACCGCGGACCGCGAAAAGTCGACCGCGGACTGCGGTGGAGATCATTAACTGAGCAAGACACACTGGAAATGACTTCACGGACCGCGAAAGTCGACCGCGGCCGCGAAATTATATCCAATGTGGTATGAATTCTGTACAGCAGGGACCATGGACCGCGAAACAACGGATTGGTTATGCGAAATGAAGCACCGCGGTTCGCGAAAATGGATCGCGGACCGCGAAAGAGGCTATTGACCTATGGTTCCCAAAATTTGCAATTTCTACGCTAAAGTGTTCATTGAGATAAGTCCTACACAAGTAATCAGTGCAATTGCATTCCAAAGGACTATTATGAACCTATTTGGGCTAACCCTAACATTTAGAAGCCTAAAAAGAGAAAATAATAACGAAAAAGAAGTTGAAAAAGAAGGAAAATAAAGAAATTAAGAAGTTAATGACGTACAAATACACTTACTAGATGCTTGAATGATAGTATGGATGTGAGCAATGAATTTCAGAGAATGCAAAAGTGAGACACGGTTGAAAGTGGCTTAGACCAGCTACAGTGCGAAAAGTGTGAAATAAAACCCTAGAGGCCTATTTATAGAGAGAGCTGGGGCCCACCCCACTTATCCCCGGCAACGGCGCCAAAAAGTGCCGGCACCTCACCCACACTACTATATACGTATGAAGGCAAGGGTCGTGTAGCTTTTACCCGAATGGTCGGGATCGAATCCACAGGGAGCCTATAGATGGGAGTGAGTGTATAAGTGATCTAGAAGGGTCGAGTGTCTTAATTGCACATCTAATCATTTGGTGGTGTTTAACTATACTAAGTGTATTCTATTGTTTGTAAGCTAATTAATGACTAACTTTGTTTTGTTTTTGTTGTTGTTTTCTAATATTGATAAGGGCACTAGGGTCGTGACTGTTGTCTAGGTGGATACACAAAGGGATTCAATTCTAAGGTCGGGGAATTTTCTAGGGATATAGCTATAACCAAATCACAAAGGTGCTCACTCTATACCTCTCGGTAGTTTGAGTGATTATACCCTAATTGTCCCTCTCGGGTCCAATTGGGTGCCTAATAATAAATAAATATAGGCTTAGGTAGGGTGTTACTCTCTCGAGGTTTAACCCGTTAACTAGGGCTCAAGTAGGGTTTTACCATTTCTGGGTTTAACCCCTTTGATTGGGACTACCAATCTCTTGATAATGCCCTAATTTCCTATTAGGCTAATTTCTAGACTCAAGTCTTCTTTCTCAAGAAAGACCCAAGTCATGAAAAGGTTAATTAGTGTTTGCAACCACTAATTATAG